>JAKMXF010000306.1:360619-466394 GCA_024704765.1 Oopsacas minuta
TGTAGGTTTCTAAAAATAACTGAAACTTAGGAAATAATTAAGTGATCAACTCTCTCTAAGTTTTGTTAGAAAGTTGAAATATGGTTCTATATAATTGCACTGAGAAATACTAGCTTAGAACTGCTATTTCATTAAAAATATACAGTGATTAGTATATATTGAATGCCCCTGTATAACGTACAAATTTTGTGGTAAGGCTTTATGTGTAGTAGGCTATGATCTGCACTAATGACAACATATCTACTATTTGGACAAATGCTAAATCTGGAAATTTATACTAATTCGGGGATGGGGTGAAACATTGATTTCATGAAAATTGACTTAGTAAAAGCCAAGTATATACCATATAGGATGCTATTGATGTAATGCCATTCAAAGTCTGAATATATTCAAAAATATACATTGAGTTTACATAAACAATAATAAAAAACTTAGTGTAAATTGTCGGAAAAGCTTCTTTCAATTTGAGTTATTGTCTCATAATATCACAAAAATTACAAATTTTGAATTTCAGATACTTTAATCAGTAGAATGATTACTACAATATACCATGAAGTGATTAACTGCTAGAATGAGATATGAATTGATGGTTGAAATTATTGAAAATACCGCAAGATCATAAAGTTCGAGACCCATGACAAGATTATCGAGAGCATATACTGCATATACTTTTCATGAAAATAAAACGTTTCAGTTTGTTAAAGGTTATGGTCCGGATTCCGCATTAGTTAATAGTGTATAAATTTTAATTAATGCAAACTTATTACCAACAACTATAAGAAAAAATATTTGGACAAATGCCAATTTTGGGATTAGGACAAATGATACACAAAGAATATTTGGATTAACGACAATTTTTGGACAATATACATGGATCAATAATTAAGGTTCTGCATGGTTTCAAATATATGGTGCATTGTTTATACGTTTTGCTACTTAAGCGAACAGATAACGTTACTCTGAGAATTTTCATAAATATGGTTTTTGTACATTGTTACACAATTGCAATACATTTATTCGAGTGAATATCTACAAGTTCCATACTATCGGCGATAATAGAATTGCCTTTCAAAATCCTTCAGTCCCTTGTCCAGTGAAAATTGATTCAGGAATCAGGCCTTATCTGTAGTAGGCTAAAGGTCATTCTCAACATCGCGCAATATCTTCCGAGATATCATACCAAATTGTAGTAAGAGGCTACGGTAAGTCCGGTATATACTACAAATTGACTATCCTGATTCAATAATCTATGAAAGTATAGGGACATCCGAGTAATTATTGGAGATTATCGATATAAGCATATTCTTATAAATTTGAAGGAACTTCGGTCTTGCTATCAAAATGATAAATGATTAGAGGAAACAAAACACGCATTTCTTAAAATAAAGTAAATACTAGTATAAATGAATCGCGAAACACTGATATGGGACCCACATATATATGTTATATTTGTAAAATGCAAAAATATTGGGAAAGTGTTGTATAATTATAGTATCATGCATTCTTTAACCAACAATATTGTGGAACTATTCGCAAAAATATATATAAAAACAAATGATGTCAAGTTCAAGCACTAAAGTTTTGAACTTAGTGATTCAACATACAATTCGGAATGAGGTACTGAGGCATATTCTGGATTTTCTATAAATATCTCATATAATTGACCAAAAGATGGTCTAAACTTGGGATCATAGTTCCAACATTGATTCATCAAGTTATAAGTTGAATCTGAACATTGCTTTGGTATGGGTAAACGTTTACCTTCTTCAAGAAGCTTCAATACCTCTTGTCCACTAAGCTCACCATATGGTTGTGCGCCAAAGGAAAACATTTCCCATAGTGTTATTCCGTAGCTCCAGACATCACTAGAATGTGAGAATGTACCATAATATACAGACTCTGGAGCATACCATTTGACGGGCCATCTACCGCCTTTGGAAGCTTTATAATAATTACTATCAGAACCAACTGCTCGAGATAATCCAAAGTCGCTGATTTTCACCACATGTGGTGAAGCAACTAATATATTCCTGGCTGCCAAATCCCTATGAACGAATCTTTTAGATTCTAGAAAACACATACCACATGCAATCTCTCCGGCCCATAATTTAAACGTATCAAGTGACAGCTTATCTTTATAAATCGGAAGTTGAATATAGTTTAACAAAGAACCATGGGTTACTAGTTCCTGCACAAGCATAATTGGTTCCTCCAAGCAAACACCTAGTAGTTTGACGATAAAGTTATGACTTAGATCATACATAACCCTTGCTTCTTGAAGAAATGCTTCTGAACCACTATTAATGCACTCTTGTCGCAAAGTTTTTACTGCCACCTGCAAGATAGATCCTTCATTAGTGAACTTCCCCGAATACACCTAAAGTGCAGTAAAAATAAATATGAAAATATAATTTCATAAATCAAACTGCTGGTGACAATATAAGTAAATTCGCAAAATATACAAACATATCAATTCTATCAAGAAGTACCATTACATAGTGCTTATGGCGAAAGTTCTCTAGATCAATGAATTCAATTTGGATGATCCAGACAATGCTAGATACATGTCTTTGGGAATACTTCAGCATAAGATAAAGACTATTGTCCTCAAGCATTGTTAAAGCACTCAGGTATCATAATGCGATGGAATTTCGGAACAAATTCGAGACAGAATAATGGAAGTGATCATATAATCTCTGAATATATATGGCCTACAAGGAACGGGTGTGCAGAAATGTTCCATAAATAACTGTTTAATGCTAATAATTGCAACTTAAAAATTGTAGCATCAGGCGACTAGTTAGCATATGGCACAGGGAGCACCTGTACTCCTTCTGGGGTCTCCTTGTAGAAAGAACTTGATTAAATTGAGAAAAAATACCCCTAATTGGCTCATCGCACCAGATCAATTACGCAAGCAATATTTGGTACTCCATTATTCGTAATTTAGTAATTGAAAAGTCTGTGTATTTAGTAATTGAAAATGTAGTATGGTAGATATGAAACCTCCGGATTCGGTAATTCCCCATGTTCGAAATTGATATTTACCCAAATAGCGCGGACCATGGATATTCAAAATGTTTCATTTTACAGTCCAATTAGCTATAATATCGTGAATTGTGGACCTCTCAAAAAACTTGGGATTGCATTGAAATTTTAGTCGAAGTAATGTTGCATGTAAAGAACAGTGGCACCGCTATTGGTGAGCACAAGTTATTAAACGGTGGCATACTTACATTTATTTAGTGGCGCACACTCGATAATAGATGGGGCACGGGCTACGGATTTAACATGTCAGTGTTAATCCAAACTATATTTATTGACTTTCTGAGGTAACAATGCAGCTGCTATGCAGCTTTTGGTTATAAATCTCTGGCATTTCGTGCTCCTAGTAATAAAAAATTCTGAAAATTTTGTAAAAAGAAATTACGTATATATTCATAGAGTAATGGTGACGGAATAATACCAAGATAAGATGCATTACTTAAAAATCATGATGTAAGTACATTAAATATATTGAGTGCTAACTGTCATAATCCTCAAAAATTCTGTCAGACTTAATGCTGAGAATTGACTAATACTCGTAATGTGATATTTGGATATCATCAAAGGGAGATTTACATCATAGACGTGAATCTTTGTCCCAGGTTCAAACTTGTCCAGAACACGCACAAAACCGCATGACGAAGGAGCACCGGGACGAACAGTTTTGCAGTCAATGTATATACTAAGGAAATGGTAGGACATGGAAATTTTGGACACAGAACCATACGTGTAGACAGACCAACGCCCACCACGCAATGACGTGGGTGGATTTACAGGCGTTACAGCCAGTACACAAAGAAAAATTATTGAATTAAGTGATCCTTAAATATCTTCTGATTGTGTAGAACTTTCGTGAAAACAATTTGCATGTAAGGTAAGGATACTAAGAGGTTTTACATTAACTTTTGAAAATTCAGATTTTTGAAACATATTGTTGTCTGCCGGATAGATCGAAACCATGAGAGCGATGAATCAAATCCCAAAACGTGGTTGAAGACGATGAAGCAGGATGGTATGTTAGACGGTGCTGAGCTGAGATCAAGAAGAACGAGAAGAGTTACGTGTTGAAGGTTCATATTCATGAGGATGCGATCTTTGACCCATATAAGCGGATTTCCCGTACTGTGATGTATCCTGTAGGGAGGCTGCATACTGGGAAAGAGATTGTGTGCTGTTACATAGTTGATAATTTGTGTGGAAACAGCCTTCTTATTGAGATGGAGAGGGAAGAGAGGTTACTGAGATAATGGAAGTTAGCGAAGACAGGATCAAGAATGTGTTTCTTCAGTTTGGGAAAGATTATGGCGCGTTTCCAGGCAGATAGGAGAATACTAGTAGACAGTGAAGTTTGGACGAGTTTTCTAAGACTGGATGAATTTACAGAGAAGGTGGTGAGACACGATTTCAGGACCGATGGTGGTGATGGAAGTTACTCCAGCTCTTCTCAAGAGCTAAGACTCCGCTTGAACTGAACAACTATATCTCACTTCCTAATCATTCCTGCCAATCAGAACTATCTGACGAACTTGTAAACTTCTTCATCCAAAAAGTCAACACCATTTAGACCAGCATCAATTCGTCCATCTCCTCAGGCGTTTGTCGTCAACTTTCTGCGATGGACTGAATTTATTCAATAAATACCTCCCATTTAATATCACATTTAAGGAAAAGAGCAACGGAACGCCGTAACTTCGATTCCGCTTGAATCAGCCAGAGCAAAAAAGAATATCAGTAGTTTCTATGGGAAGTGTATGAATATATGGAATGTCGATGAACAGACCGTCAAAAATATATAAATACTCATTTAAATAAATATTCTAATCCAGCCTAAAGGGCTGCATAAAGAATACGATTGGAGTGACCAATTAAACCGCATCCAAAGACCATGTCCTTACACCAGTGTATACAGCATACCATACTACACCGCCCTGTTAGTGCAAACGTGTGCACATTAGCTTTTGGCCTTCAAATATTATCATATAATAGTATTGCACAATTAGTCCAAAAAATATATTCTTCCTAGCCAAACAAATATTTGATTGTATCCCTTATGTGGTGTATATCACTGCAAACAAAGGTATAGGTAGAATATTTGGCAAAAAATTTGAAAAGTGACCCACTGAGATCCAATCTAAACCTGAATTCTGAAGTTTTCCTGATAATCTGTAATTATTAAGTTTTCAATGTATGTATGGTTAGCTGAATTTGAATCAGTTTCAATATGTGTAGAATTCAACAACAAAGATATAATACGTGAACTAAAACGACAGTATCAATTTTTATATTCGTTTTAATTATTTTATTGTAAGTATATACAATTATACATATATTTCACTGAATAGTACTACTATCCATAATGTCATTACTTAGCGTAACCTAACAGCTTCAATTTAGTATCTTGATAAGGTAAGTTTGAATACACTTCAGAGATATTCTAAAGAATATATGAATTCATGTCGCCATTGATCCTGTACCCTTATCAAATCAATTACAATTATGAAGTATTTTGGAAATGTACATTTGGAAACCCTTTATGAATGGGCATTAATTCGTTGGAACAATATTGGTATAATAATGGAGCGCCAATTTAATATCACTAATCATGTCTGAAACATACCTCGTGTGGACCAGGGTATCATTCAGGTTCTCAGAATCATAGGCCTAAAAATGGAATCTAATTCATTTCATACGCCTAGACTATACATTTTGCATTATGATCTTGGAGTTTCTGCCCCAAGAGAGGGATTTTCATATGCCTAGAGATATATTTTCCAAATTCATGCGCCTATAAGCGCGTAATAAACACCTGGATACACCCTCGTGTGGACTCTATCCCAGGTCACATAAATATATTCAGATAGAAATTTATGGTTCCAATATAGTTATGTTGCCATTATAATGAAAATGCATTGTTTTGCCACTTTCTCGTGGAGCTAAGATATAAAATCTCTGTATCCTAAATACAATTGTATAAACAAATCATTGAGAGGAGAATCATCGATTACCATGCTAATATAGATACCAAAACCCTACTGGCAAATTATCACCTCCAGAAAATTGGAAGCTATATTTTGACAGCAACAAGAAAATGTGGAAATGTGTCAAAACCACCAACATATGACTTCTTAACTAACAATAATACAAATTCATAGTCCAGCTTTACGAGATTAGGAGATACCAAGAATACACGTACCCGGGTTCCAGGACACAAGTTGGCAGCCTACAGTCCTATATTATAGTAGTCTATGATTTATTGGCTTGAGTTGTTAAAATTTCTATGCTTAAAAGACTAGTGTATATAAGAAACCATGGTAATTAATATGAGTGAAGTATTGAGATGATATCACTAAACTTGAAAATAAACACCACAAAAATTGAAATTCACTGAAATTGTTACAGTGGAGTAACATATACATTTAATTATTGAATGTACATAATAGCATTGCATGAGATGAAAGTAATTATTTATAGTATTCATAGTATTTATCAGTGCCTTTTCATAATTTTCAAATTATTGAAGCTAATATAGAATTTAAGCGTAACGAGGAAACTAAAAATCATATATTATTATGATACGGTGTAGTTGATATGACTATAAACAATTGCGTAGTTAATTATCTAAGAAACATCCTTTAGATAGCAATATTTTAATATTTATGCAACCCAGGTACGTTACTTAATGTTAGTAAATAAGTTCGAACTTAAGGGTGAAATTATATCCTAGTGAGTTAAAAACTTTAAGAATTTCATATATACCTGGAGGAAGAAGTGGCGAGTTCAAAATACACATAACACATTAACAATGTAGCACTAATGCATTATGTGTATTTAAACTCGCCACTTCTTCTTTCGAGTATTTATGAAATTCTTAAAGTTTTCAATCTAGCCACAATAATTACATTGTTGAATTTTGTCTTAGAATATATTGTGCCAAGAGTCCAACTATTTTCTAAGACAAAATTGGAAATATAATAATGCATAAAATCATTTGCGAGCACCTACGTGTAGCTTGGGTTCAGAAAATAAATGAGTTAGAGAAAATTCAACGAGGAATGGGAGACAATAGACAATTTTACAACACTAATCTGTCGACAAAGAGCAATGAACAATTCTATTAAGGGCTAATTTATGTCCCTAAATTTGATTTAAAATTGAAACAAAGTTGGATAACGAGTTTTTAGGTCGCTCACAAAACCCGAAACTAAACTATTCAGTGATAGGAATTTAGTCTTATCTGGAAGAATGGCCAAGAGGTCGCGCCCACGTGTACTAATACTCGAGTATATTCATGTGTTTCACGATTCCCGCTGCCCTAAATGTATACCTTTTGGTTCGCTGATTGTGCATGTTGATGCAGAAATGAGAAATCTCACGAATTGGCGAAACATTAGGTTGCCCTTCGGAGACCATTGCCAGACAAGCATGTGATAAAAATAATTGAGTAGATTATGGATATATATGCTATACTGGTATTTACTTAGATGAGGGATGTGCTGTGAGCAAATACAACTGTAGAAGGAACTCTAAATGTCAACATAAAAAGAAATGTCTGAAATTGTATTTATGGCGCTGACAGTCAAAATTACACAAAGATAACTACGTTATTGAACGAGACAGTAACGCAAAAGATATAATTTCAAATCAATATAGTGGGGGATAATTCAGAAAGAAACTATATTCCTCAATTTTGCAAAGTAGATTTTTCCAAATTGCAAGTTTCAGCGTCATGAACTTGAATCTAAAGTCAATTATATGTCAGCACCTTAGGGTATCAAAGTTGTGTTGCCAGTGAAAGAAATGGGACAGAAAATATATAAGCTAACAAATGAATCATAAAAAAAAACTTCGTAAATATGGAGGACATATAGCTAGCAACATTGATATCATCAGCAGAAGTAGGAAATGAGAGAATCTTTATTGAACTAGAAGCTTAAATAATGTCAAGATTGGCCAGTCAACAAAAGAAGTACAGAGTGACTTTTTGAAATGTAACTTTTAAACTTTTCTGAACGTGAATTATTTCACAAATTTGAAGCTTTCAACTACTCTATCCTTCCTAATATATGTAAATTTAATAATAAACCTGAACCATAAATAACTAATCAAGTTGATGTTCAAAGTGACCACCTCCATACTTCACACAAGTTACCGCTCTTTTCATAAAATTTCCACAACTTTATGCAACATATTTGAGTCCATATTATTCGCTGTATCTTCAATTACTTGTCTTAATTCGGTTATGCCTTTGGGTTGCTTTTTAAACACCCTTTTGTTTGCATAGCCCCAGAAAAAGTAGTCGAGAGGGTTTAGATTAGGTGAATATGGTGGCCAAATTTCATCGGTTAAATTGATAGAATTCTTCCATGGAATTTTTCTCGCAGAAAATCCAAAACTGTTTTGTATGTATGTGGTCTAGCACCATCTTGTTGAAACCACAATCTCTTACGTGTCGAAATATACCGAATTTGAGGCCAAGGCACTTTCTTGAGCATTTTAAGGTAATACTCGTCATTCACAGAAACACTTTTCCCTTTGCATCAATAAACCAATAGATTTTGAGTTTTTCCATCCACAAAGCCTGCCCAACACATAATTCCCCATGAAGCCTCTTAGAGGCCACAGAAATATTGGGATTGATGGGAGCCCAAATCCTGTCGTTTTGTTGCTTAGGAGATTGCTGGAGTACGAACCATTTCTCGTCACTGAATACTACTTTTGGAAAATTCTGGAGCTTGTTGGATCACTCACGAACAAAATTCCTTTCTTTTCAGCATGCTCTGTTCAGTTATATGGTGAACTCTTTGAACACGGTAAGGCCTCCATTTTAATGTTCTTTTAAGAATATTGTGAACTTTGGAATAGCTGAACTCTAATTTCCGGCTCGCATTTCGAATTGATCCTTGGTTTCTTCAAAGTGAATTCTGACCTGATTGACATGTTCAGGAGGAAGAATCTTACCACCTTTTTTTCTTAGGTGACTTGAGAATTTTGTATACATTCTAGTGAAATGAGTGAGTCTGTACTTTAGGCGATTTCGTCCTTCGATATCAAAACGTTGACAAAATTTCCTTTTACTACAGTTGGAGAAGGATTTTGTCCGAATTCTAAAATGATAAACTTTTTGTTCTTGCTTTGTAAAGGTTGAGTTAATTTGTCTTTTGCTCATCTGGATCGTAATGAAATCAAAATCTATTTTATTAGATAATGTACATGAAAAAGGATCATTCTCTCAAAAGGAAACAATAGAATTACAAAAAATCCAGATATAATACAAAAATTGTAAAGTTACACTTTCAGAAGATCACCCTGTATATTGGTCTGAGGGATGCATAAAGTGGGGTACCTTGTAGAATGCACCCCAAGGCAGCGCGCTGGACAGTCTCTATCGTGACGAACAATAGATCTATATAAAGAATTTGTAGAACTTCAAAACCACAATGTGAATAGGCAATTTCAGACACGATACAACAATATCAATTTACATATCATTCACGATTTCTAAGTTAATTTTGTTGCCAAAATATATATGAAACAAATACATATAGATTCATGAAGGCGTAGATGAGTAAGTATATTATACAATTTGAGTAATGACTACGGTAGTTTGGTTGGTATTTGAAACACTATATCTGTGAGACGACGATCATTCAATATAATGAATAGAGTAATCAAAATCTTCATGTAAATATACTATTATACCAGCTGAGAAAATTCACGTAATTCAGAACCATTATTAATGCGCAATAAATCGTTCAGAAAGAATAAAGTAATGGTGTTATGGTCATTCTCTACAATTTTAAGGATCAAAGCTGACATGTATATAGTGTTCCCAAATTGAATGTATTTAATAAACACTAATTAACGCCAACGGAAGGGCAGAAAACAAGTAATCAGGAAACAATTATCCTCTAATTCAAGTTCGATTAAATCCCGAATAGCTGAGCTAGAAAAACCTCTCTGTGAAGATCTTAACGGTAATTACATCACAAATTTCCTTTATTGTGTTTGGGGCTATCCTAATATATATATATCCATTTAAATCAACTTAACTGATGATACCGAAATCTTTATCGAAGTCAATTGAATAGAAAATCTGCTCAGTTATGAGACAAATAATGTGGGAAATATTATTTCCATTTGAGACACAATCTATACTTCAGTACTTCTGCTATGTCAAAATGTTTGAAAATACAGTTAGAATTCCATAAGAGAGTTCACGCGTAGTTTCTCGAATGTAAATAACTCCACACTTAAATAAACTGCCCAAGATCGTCGGATGATCTAATGAAATTGATGTATAAAAATTAGTTGTAAATAAGGAATGACAACTTCTCCAAACCCAAGGATCAACCCAGGTTTCATAAATAAGTTTAACAAAAAAGATTCAATAAAATGATTCTTGAGATGTATATTCTAAGAAGATCGATCCTCCGAAAAATACATAAGTAACATTGTAGTTGACTCAAGAAATTTAGTTAGAAATAGTAGTTAAATCGGCCAAGACAAAAGCAAATATGCAAAAGGACTATATGTTTGAAAAGTTAAAAGTGAATCACAAAGTACCCCAACAGCAAATTAATGATAAACATATAGCTCAATTCTTACACCATAATAATACAAAATTCCCAAGATATATGTTATTTGGGAGATTTCTGAATGGTTTCTCAAAGATTGATGAATTGGATTTCGTAAAGAACCTTACTGCATTACCAATTATGGATGGGAAAGTACATAGGCATTTTTTAAATTAACTATCTCGACATTTATTCACATAGTTCACAAAATGTATTGTCTCAACATTACCAAATGACAATGAAGTCAAAATTATTGCTGATTGGATAAAGGGATACGAAGTGTGGCAGAATGGCAATTATGGGGTAATAGGTACTCACACTAAAGATATATTTTAAAATATTGTCATATATAGTAAATCGATTCTGTAGATTTTAGAAATGGCGTCAGACTTTAGTTGCGCGCTTCTGGAAATGGGGCTATGACGTAATCTGTGGTATTTTGATGTAATTATGATTTTTGTTGAAGAATAATTGAGTTCTAAATTTTGTGAGTATTATATATCAGCCAGCCCAAATTATTGATAAACTTGAAAAACAATGCGTATGCTGAATTCTATTCTGCATTGGATACTTCACAAAATGATAGGAATGAATTAGAAATACAGTAATTATATAATGTTATTTCGTAAATTAATATTGTTTTAAAACATATTTCACCCGAATTGATGTGTCTCATACACTCAATATTAAAAAGTAAGTGGAAGCATTTGGGCAAGTCTAGAAATTATTGAGAATGAAAATTAGAGAGATAAGCTATGCGAAATTGTCGACTATTCAACTCGCAATTATTTGCATCGTGAGATAGAGGTCTAGAAGGTATGTCAAAGAGCTGAAATATGAATGAAAATAGACTGCAGAAAATGCTTGAGAATAAAAAATAAATATTGAATATATATATATAAGGGCGTTTAATAAGTCTTGCGGGTCATGATATATCTTAGGAATTAGTCAAGTAATATATCTAACTTTCATATATTATAAGCCCATATAGTTAAACTCCATATACGTACTGAAAGTTTCAAGCTTATTCAATACAAATTACGAATTTTTGAGTTAGTACGTATAGTGAATTTATACCCACTGTTGAATTTATGGCTTCAAAGGATGATAATTTCAACCTCAAATGGCGAGCTTACATAGAATTTCGCACAATACTCAAGATCCAGCCCGTACAGATCTTCAGCGAGTTACAGGAGATATTGTGCGTCCAGATCTACTGTAGAGCGATGGGCTGCCAGTTTTAGATCTGGTGATGCTGATGTCACAGATTTGCCTCGATCTGGAAGACCGGTATCCGCCACCACTTCAGAGAATATCGCACTCATTGAAAGTATGGCCATGAAAGGCAAGTGCATTACTGTCAATCAGTTAGAACAAAGTATGGAGATTTCATCTGGAGCCATTTATGCAATTCTGACGACTGAGCTTGGCTACCGATCGATTTATAGGAAATGGGTCCCGCAAAAGCTCAGTGAGAATCAAAGGTTGGCACGACTGAATACTGCCAAGAAACTCTTGGAAACTTATGAGAACTGCGATTCTAGACGCCTAACAAAGATTATTAGTGGTGAGGGGACGTGGGTGTACTATTCAACACCATATAGCAAGTATAAGAAGCGATCATGGGTGAGGGGCGACGAACAACAGGCGAAAATTCTTAGGCCCGACTTCAGAAAACCTAAGATTTTGTATACCATCTTCTTCAGTAGTCATGGAATTGTCTTGCAATTACCTTGTGAGAGTGGCATGGCTGTTACTGCTTCTTTCTTTACAGAGCAAGTGCTTCCAAATTTGATAAAAAATATAGAAAAGTACCGCCCGAAAACCGGAACTCGAGGAATGTAGATATTAATTGATAACGCCAGTTCCCATACAGCTAAGCTTACCAAAAGTTTCTTGGATGTAGAAGGGTTAGAATTACTTCCCCATCCACCATACTCTCCAGATCCTTGCTCTGTGTGATTTTTGGCTATTCCCCAAGCTTAAAATCTACATTCAGGACAAAGATTTTAACACATTACAAGCATTCGGAACGGGCCTGTACCAGTACTTCAAATCCATCCCCGAAGAAGAGTACATAAATGTGTTTTACAAGTGGGTGGAAAGGTTAAAACTCTGTGTATCTGCAGGAAGGGATTACTTTGAATTAACAATATAGTGAATTACTGTGTATAATGTTTGTATCATAGTCTATGATATCACCCGTAAGACTTATTGAACGCCCTAGTATCTATTTCGTTTGTTGTTCTATGATTATTTGTTATGATTATGCCTAATAATGTTGGCCCAGGTTTAGGGTACTCTACATATACTGTTTTGATATTTCCATCATTTATTTACATCATATTAATTAAAACAACAGAATTTGTAATGAAATATATATGGGGTAATTTCAGATAATGAGAAAGTACTTCTTAAACATGTTCTACTGAAATAATCAATCAAAAGTTCAAATTTGAAAGTAGGTAAACTATAAAACAAGAATTACAAGCAAAGATCTTAGCAAGATATATTTGGGGGAGTTGAAAGTCGTATCCCTAAATTTTCTTTCATTACAGTTTAGCCTATCTACATGTTTAGTGCTATGAAGATACTAATTAAGGAAGAACAACAATAGAAATATTAAGAATTATACAACGGGATTTCAAGTTGTTCGTAACCCTAGCTATTGCTATCATTGTTCAACCACATGTATTTACTATTTGCATCTAATTTATAGCTTAGATTTTCGTCTATTTAGGACACTATACTTTGTGGAAATTGATTTGACATTTTTTGAGATACACCCTTTTGAAGATAGGTTATAGCAACCACAGAGGAATTTATGACTTCAAAATTTAATGAATTTCTACTTGAACAAAGAGCATACATCAAAATCCGCTCATTACTCGGCGATACGCCAAGGAATATCCACCAAGATTTAGTACAGGTATATGGTGGGGAGGCCTGTTCGGAATCAATCGTTAAGAAGTGGAGTCTACGTTTTCGTGAAGGTAGGGTGTCGGTTGAAGATGACCCTCGGATGGGGCAACCTATAATTGCTACCACTGCAAACAATATTGCTCTTGTAGCTGAAATGTGTGACTCTGATCCCCATATTACGATAGAGCAGTCAGCTACCAGCCTAACTTTGTCAACGGGAAGTGTTCATGCAATTCTGACCAAACATCTTGGTATGTCCAAGGTTTGCTCACGTTGGGTCCCATAATTGTTGAATCAGACTCAAAAGAAGACCCGGGTGAGAATTGCAAAAAGCTGCTTGAAAAGTATGATCAATGTGATGAGAGGCGACTATTTGAAATATGTACCGGTGATGAGACGTGGATAAGATATTCAGAGCCAACTCGTAAAGAACAGAACAAGGTATGGATTGTAAAGGGAGTTCTCCCCCAGCACTACCAAGACCAGATCATTGGGCCACCAAAGTAATGTACACCATATTTTTCGATGCACATGGTCCAGTCTGCCAAATCTGTACTCCTAAGGGGCAAACAGTTACCGGGCACTTTTATGCAACAGTTGTTCTTCCGGAAATCGAAAAACATTATATTGAACGTCGGCCAGCCACGGGTCTTAGAGGAATCAAAATTTTGCATGATAATGCCAGACCGCACAAATCTAAGGAAGTCAAGGAAAAGATTGCTTCTATAGGTCTTGAGGGATTGAAACATCCACCCTATAGCCCTGACCTAGCACCTTCCGACTTCTGGCTATCGATGGGCTCAAAAAGCACCTAGCAGGTACAGTTTTTGGAGAACGGATGCAAATTGGAAGGGCCATCCAACGGTACCTCAGAGACATACCACAAGAAGAGTATAAAAAAACATTTTTCAAGTGAATAGAGTGTTTAAACCTTGTAATTGAGCACATGGGAGACTACTTTGAACATTTATAGTAGCATTTGAGGCCTATCTCACTTTTTAATACAAATATTCTAAGAGTTACGAATTAAATGAATACCCTTTGTATTATAAACAATTCATAAGATTTAAACATGAACCACACAGTACTTTTCTAAGGTTCATTTGACCGTTATGACCATCTACAATTTCGGCCAATCATGTATTAGGTGATGAAGGCATTAAAATGCATGTTCATAGAACCTATGTTCAAGCGAGTCCTCACCCCATCCTGTTTCGGAGCCTATTATAATTATTTTCATAATACTAATGGAAGTTCAACAGTGGCCCTTGTTACTGGTAAATCGTTACGATTGTAACTAAAAGTGGTTATGTTGGAAATGCCATAGAAAATCTTTCCACCATTGATCAATTTCGATAGTGCATTTTCCAGAGCTATCTTGAATTGCATTAAAATGTCAGCCAAAACTATTTCGATTATTCTTCAGTTTCTTCATCAAAATCCGGTTGTTATATAGCATCACAATCAGAAATATAATCTATTATATTACATTTTAGTAATTCATTAGCATTTTGACCTAGCAAAACATTTGAAAATAGAATGTTGTTAGATTCCTGACATGTTTCTGCGTTGCAAGAGAAAAGTGCACTAAATAAGGTGGCTAAAAGTAGTGCTGAAAAAAAAATTCGATTATTTGCTCGTTTGATGACCAGGCATTTCACACGTTCATCACAATGTCTGATGAAAAATTTGGAATAAAAATAATTTTTAACTAAATTTTATACTATCATTATCAATAAGCATAAATTTAAGAATAAAACCATTAGTATATATGTGGTTGATTACAAAAAGTAGAAACGAAAAAATTTGGATATTATAGAACAAATGATACGGAGACGAATTATTTCATGGAACGAGCCAAAATTCGTTCATTCATTTCGAAAGAATATTCGAATATTCGGTATATTCTTTTCAGCCCAAGTTAAAAAATGATTCGAAGTGATTATCAGAATATATCTCAGGGGGGATAAACCGGCGAATTACCAGACAGGAAAATGAAACATTTTTGGAAACATGTTTTGAAATTTATCCAAAATACATAAACTTGATTAACCTTTTTAGTTAAAAAACCTTCATACAGTTCTGAATGACTCAATAGGAACATCAACAATGCTCTTGAGCGAGTTCGTGGAGACCAAGCTCTTGCTTATCTCACTATAAGAAGATGGGGTTAGCAATTTAGGGAGGGAAGAGATAGCATATAGGATGACCCTATCACTGGTCGTCCTAAATCTACTACGTAAGATAATTCAATTGCGTTGGTGAACGAGCTTCTTCGAAATTCTCCTTGTTTCAGAATGGAAAGATTTCTACCTATATCGAGGTCTCAATTACGCAATTTTTCATATCAAATATCAACAATAAATTCAGATATTATTCTAACACAATAACATAACTTGTGGAAAATTCCAGCAATATTTGAGAAAAAATGTCCCAATTATCGGGTGCTTAGGGAAACTCGCAAATGCAGATTTCTATTACATTTGTATGGAAAAAGGTAATAGAGAAGAATCTCTGCTTTCTCTACTAACAATAATTCTTGAATATACTTTCATGAATGAGTAAAATTGTGGTAGAAGTGATAACAAAATAAATTGCATTGGAATGTCATATTGGCGTAAATTGATGTCGATGGATGAATTGGCAAAATTTAGGGGGGCATTAGATATTAGTCAAGGTTGGAGAAATAATGTAATTAGTATTCACTGCAACAATTACAGGGTGGCCCCCAAAGTTCTGTCCCATCTTTATAATACAAGGAAATGAAGATACTAGATTCACTATACATGATTTAATGTTGTAATCGAACCAATTGAGTCAGTAATACAATTATTACTAAGCATATTCTGGTTCACTTCCTCTAGCACTTAGTTAAGCTAATGGAAGTCGAGAGAGCAGGAATTATTCGGTTATTTGAAAATGGTAAGGCTCCAGGAGAAATTTTAAAGTTGCTCAATATGCCCAGGAGTCGGCGGAAGTTTGTATATCGGACGATCTTGAGGTACAAGCAAACAGGGGGGAGTAATGGACAAGGCTAGATCCGGTCGTCCTTCCTCAGTTACGATTCCCAGGCTTGTCAAGAGGGTACGGGAGCGAATCCGACGTAACCCGCGTCGATCCATGAGGAAGATGCCTGTAGATCTTCAGGTGTCACGCCATTCCATACAAAACGTCGTGAATACTAAACTGGGAATGTATTCCTTCAAAAGAAAAAAGGTCCATCATCTAACAGACCAAGTTAAGCAAAAACGAATGTCTAGATGTAAAGGGTTGCTTGAGCGGCACGCAAATCACGGTCTCGAAACGATTCTGTTTTCCGATGAGAAGATATTCACTATTCAGGAAGTGACAAACTCCCAAAATCACAGGATCATATCCGCAACACGTTCTAGTATCCTAGAAAAGTATCGATACGTGAGTCGCATACAGAAACCTCAATCTGTGATGGTATGGGCTGGTGTCTCGGTAACTGGTCGGACACCATTGATATTTGTCCCCCTGGAGTGAAAATAAATGCTACCACCTATCGGGAGCTTATCTTGGAGCCTGTATTGCAGAATCTAGATCAAACAATGTTTAATGGAGAACCGTTTATATTCCAGCAGGATGGAGCACCGGCTCATACCGCCAATAGTACCCAAACCTGGCTCAAACACAATTTTCCAGGATTTATTCAGAAGACAGAATGGCCTCCCTATAGTCCAGACCTGAAACCGATGGACTTTGCAATTTGGTCCATCCTGGAGACCAATGCTTGCGCCAAGTCTCATACCTCTGTCGAGTGTTTTGAAGCGGTCTTTAACAAGGGAGTGGAACAAAATACCTCAGGAAAGCATTCGTGCCGCGGTTGGAGCGTCTTCTGGACGATTGAGAGCCGTAGTAAAAAAACGAGGAGGTTATATTGGGTAGTAAAGATATTATATATTCTGATAGTATTCTGTAAGACGAGTAAAAATTGCCAGCCTATAGCATACAGTTTAGTCAAGCTATTCCACTTTATCAATGGGACAGGACTTCAGGGCCACCCTGTATAGTCAATCAAACATTCGACTTTCCATTGTAATAACCCAACGAATCAACATTGCAATTAAAAAGTCCAAAATTGGATTGTTACAAATTGAATTCAATCCTAGCATAATAGTTGAAACGAGGAGAAATTCCTTAATTATGGTATATTGCAGGCATTTATAAACATTCATATTCTGTAATATCGGGAAAATAGTATAGTCGTGGGAGCAAAAACCGCCCTTTCTGTGAATAAACAATTTTATACAGTGGATCGTTTCGAAATGAAAGAACTATAGAAGGCGAAAAATTGAAATAACTTTTATGATTGAAATTCAACCACATTAATATAGGTATTTCGTAATAAGTACATAATTCAACGTTTCGTTTCTAAATCGTCTCATGACCAGATTTTGGCATAATTTTATAATAGAAACACATGAAGGTCTAAGGAATATGTCAACATTCCAGGTTAAATTAGCCAAAGGCTATCAAGTTACTCATTGTTCGACGTCGCTCGACAAATGAATCTAATTATGTATGCACATGTAAGCCCTCTAATTGATCTTCTAGAGACCAAACCCCAGCAAGTGTTATTTTCCTTTGTGTTTAGAGAATGATTACACAGCCCTGCGGAAAAAAATTTTATTTGCTGATTGTTATTGCAAAACATTTTCTCATCCACATTATAATACTGATTTTGAAAGATGTTATAAAATATACGTATCAGGTCTAGTTTTTTTGCAAAACTATTTTAAATATTGGTATATTTATCGATGAATGCATGATACCTCTACAAGTAAAATAGTGAAAATCTGCCATTTATAAATATTTACTAAGAATTACAATAAAAATTTTATTGATAATATAATCTTAGTTAATAAATAAATTTGAATATATTAGTCTGAATCAGGAGTAAATTTCCGTTTTTTGACATTCTAACATGAATAACATCAATACAATCTCTCTTGAGGCACCACACGGGTAACTGAAAAAACATTATGACAAAAAAAATGAGGCCGTTGAGATTTTTTCACTTTTTTATACAAAATTTTATGAGGAATCCGAATATACGCTACAAAAAATTTTCCTACCATTAAAATTTTTTTACAGATTATACAAAAATTTATGAAATCAAAAAAATTCTGGCTACAATAATTTTAACATATCCCCATTTTTAGCATATTATCGTGATTCTTCGCTGAAATACTTCTTTCTAGAATTCAATTTAATTACTAGTTACCTAATAGAATTGATGTTTTTAACGAATTCCTATCCAAAATGTCATTACCATGGCAACAAAATGAAACGTAGGAATTTACGCAATAGTTTTCAATCTAGCTAAGTAGTACTTGTATGATATCACATTTAGGATATATACGTGTAATTATTGATTAATTCAGTTAAAGCAAATGAGTGAAGAAACGAAACATGAACATGCAAAAACTAGAATTTGTCGCTGGTGTTGTTCGAAAGTTGGCAAAATTGTTTTGAGGAATAATCACCTAAAGGACACTAAGTTAGGTGAATTATACAACCAATATTTGGAACCAATCAATATTTTAGAAGATAATCGCCCTTATATCGTGTGTAATACTTGTAAGCTCTACTTGTTTACTCTGTCCTCAGGGGATACGACGAGGAAAACACCTGCACGATATGATTGGCCCTTAATTCGTAACACGCGCTTAAACACCTGCCGCATTGGGAACTTATGTTCAATGCGTACCGAGAGTTCAAGGTTCGGTCGCAAGAATCAAGCTTCATCTTCGATAGTTCATATAAAGCCAGGAAGACCAACAATCAATTCACCTCAAAAGACGATCAAGATATGTAACAAATGTGCGAGTCGTGTTAGTCCTGGAGTTAGTCATATCTGTTTGAAAAAGACATTGATTACCAACGCACATAATATGTTGGAACACCATAACGCTATTGATACATTCGTTGGTGATAATGTATACCAAAGATTACATGAATGTAGCCACAACAAATCTTCAATTCATTTGCCTAAAACTTCAGGTGGGAATCCGTTTCATCTTTCTATCTCCTCTTCCAGTACTGACGAACGTCCAGCTAAAGTACCAAAAATGGATTTCTCTCACATCGCGAATTTGAAGTGTTCAGGAATGTCATTGTCTAATAAGCAGTTAAAGGTAGTAACTCGAATTATTAGAGATGTTGGAGTACCATGTCCATCAATGGATAGCTACTATAGAGAACGACATTTGTTGTGCGACGAAATATTCGAATGCATCCAGATTGAGCTGGACTATAGTAAAGAGAAATACAAGTCAGAATATGGGAACTCCTGGATAGTGAGATGTTGCAATATCGATGCCCTGATAGAAAAGATCTTTAATATCAGCGGAGAAATATCGGTACATGATCTTCATTTCAGGCTTGGATTAGACTTTGGTCGTGGATTCACTAAACTACTTATGTGTCTACAGAATGATAATTCTGTCGATAACCAGGTTTATCTATGGGTTACGAGTGCCCCTGAGTGTAATTATAACTTCTCCGTTATGCTTCAAGATGACCAGATAAAACGGCTGATGGAAGAATACAACGTTTCATTTACGGTAGATTTGAAGGCTGCTAGTTATTGCTTGGGAATAATGAACGGACGTCACCCTTGTATATGGTGTACTTGGGACAATAGAAGGGGTTTAGACAGTGTTCAGTGGGAAGAACGATCATCTGCTCACCATCTAGAGATGTTTCAAAAGCTTCAAGATATGTATCAGGGAGATTCTAAGAATCATGCAATTGACTGCGATGGTATTGAGGACCGCCAAGCACTAAATGTATGGCTGGTAGATTTCATGCAAATGTTTAATCTTCCCGAGTTACATCTGTTACTTGGGATAGGACAGAAGTTATACGATGATCCTCATCACAATGTCTGAGGACGAAAAAGAACACCATGAAGCAATACTAAAACAACTGAATATTCATAGAAGTCCTTACCATAGAGGAGCATTTGAAGGTAATGCAATGAGGAAAATCACAAAGGAGGTATTGGAACTCGGGTTTCCAAAGAGTAATTCGTCTTATATCACGCTTGTAAAATTCAGGGATGTTGTTGATTCTTGCTTCGGGAAACACATAAGGGAGATTTCAAAATGGCAGTATATCATTTTGAACAATCATTTAAACAATCAGGACTTTCTTGCTCTACAAAAGTTCATGTTCTATGTAGGCACCTAATTCCGTTTATCACGGATTATCTTCCAGATGGAATGGGTTTAGGATCAGTTTCAGAACAAGCATTTGAATCTGCCCATTCTAGATTTGGCAGAGTTTGGGAGACAAGATATAAATGTCAAGAGGAAAATGAAAAATTTCCAGAGTGCTTATTAAACACAGTATCAGATGTTAACTTCTTCAATTTCATAAATAAATCATAGTATGATAAGCTAGGTCATGTTCTACATTACACTATATTTGGAATAAAAATAATTGGTTAAGTTAAGGTTAAGCATCAATAATTACACGTGTATATCCTAAATGTGATATCATACAAGTACTACTTAGCTAGATTGAAAACTACTGCGTAAATTCCTACGTTTCATTTTGTTGCCATGGTAATGACATTTTGGATAGGAATTCGTTAAAAACATCAATTCTATTAGGTAACTAGTAATTAAATTGAATTCTAGAAAGAAGTATTTCAGCGAAGAATCACGATAATATACTAAAAATGGGGATATGTTAAAATTATTGTAGGCAGAATTTTTTGATTTCATAAATTTTTGTATAATCTGTAAAAAAAATTATAATGGTAGGAAAAATTTTTGTAGCGTATATTCGGATTCCTCATAAAATTCTGTATAAGAAAGTGAAAAAATCTCAACGACCTCATTTTTTTTGTACTAACGTTTTTCAGTTACCCGTGACCAGCAGTAATCAGCCATCATATGAACGTCCCACCTCTCCTGATATCGTGTTTCCATTGTTTTTATGTCTTGGTGGAATCGTTCACCTTGCTCCTCGGAAACAGCCCCAAGATTCTCTGGAAATAGTCAATATGACTGTGAAGACAGTGAACTTTTACACTCATATTGCACCCGAGATTCTTGTAAGATTCAATCAATTCATTCACAAGTATTTTATAATTAGGAGATTTCGTATTTCCCAAGAAATTTTCATGACATTTACAAATGCATTCCATGCACATTTTTCTTTGCATATCATAGAATTTGAAAAATTACCATCTCGAACAAGTTGTCTTATCTGAGGACCGTCGAATATACCGGCTTTTCTTTTTTCATCACTTAGGTAGTAAAACTTCTTGGTAATATATTTGAAACAATTTCCTTCTTTATCTAATGCCGTCACAAACTGTTTCATCAATCCTAATTTTATATGAAGTGGTGGAAGCAAAATCTTGAGAGGATCCACTAGAGGCTCGTGAATAATGTTCTTATCACCAACATTAAGATTGGTTCTAGCTGGCCAGTTCTGTCTAAAATAGTGTTCGCTCTTTGCACGACTGTCCCATAAGCATAAAAACAAGGGTATTTTGTATATCCTGATTGCTGTCCCAAAAAAAGGCATATGATTTTTAAGTCGCCACAGAATACCCAATTGTACTGGTTATAATTAATTTTATGAAGCACAATTTTCATGTTATCATATCGTTCCTTTAAACTTACTGAATGTCCAATTGGTATGGAACTAAATTTGTTGCCATTATGAAGTAGAACACATTTCAAACTTTGTTTTGAACTATCAATAAAGAGTCTCCAATCATTAGGTACATACGGACATCCAAGAGCATTAACTAGCGGTGAAACATCATGACAAAACATAAATCCGTCTTCCACTATGAAATATTTCAAAAATTCGATCTCTCTGTTCCTATATGAGTAAAATTTTGTTTCTGGGAGAAGCAAGTTTTTTTCTTTTAGCCCAGAACCCAACAACTCCGCAGATTCTTTAGGTAAATCTAAATCACGTACCAAATCATTTAATTCAGATTGATTAAATAACTGTGGAGAATTAGAACGAGATACACACGGAATAAAATCCTCATCTTCTCTAATTAATGAATCTCTAGTTTCACAATCATCAATTTCCGAGATAACATCCAAATTAGTAAATGTTGGAACAGGTACATCAATAGAATGGGGAACGGGTCGTATTGCTGAATGTAAATTTGGATACTTGATCAATGACTTGGTTTTAGCATTGAATCCAGAATTATTCGCCATACAAAAGTAACAATCGCTAATGTGATTTTGTGGCTCTCTCCATATCATTGGAATTCCAAAACTTAAACTCTTCCTGATTCCTTTTGTCCATTGTCTGAAATTTTCTACACAAGATCGGCACACTGTATGTGGAGCCCATGTTTTGTCTTGATTACCTAATCTCCTTTCAAAATATCCTAAATATGCTTTTTTAACAAATCCTGTTATTGCCGTAGTTTGTTTAGAAGTCATAAACTACCACAAATATAACAAAAGACGTCTGAATTATTACTCCACCTTCTCCGATAAGCCATATGATAATAAATATCAAAATAGTAGACTATAGTACAATAAAGCTGTATATAACAAAAATAAAAATAAAAATAATTATGTAGAAAAGAATGGAGTTAAAGGGACTAATTAGAAAATGCAATAAAGCACACATCTGTTTATTTCAAAAGACAAAAATTCACACATGTATCAAATATAATCATTTATTCTAGGGAAGTGTACTTAAAAAAATCGACTGACATTAAAATGACATTTGAGTAAAAACGAGACGTGATAGGGGAATTCTGATGACAGATTGAGAATCAGCATACTCAAGTTAACTAAAAAGAACCCATGGATAATAATCAGCAAACTTGACGCAGGGCAGTGTTAACTATAAGAGTATAAAATACCATTAAGACGTATATCGAGGTATTTGATCCTGATATGTATGCTAGGCCTTTGAACAGAAAATTTTCATCCTGAATGGTAGAGCAAATACACACTCTGAATAGTTGAACAAATCTAACTCGTGGTGATGGAGATAATCCGAATTCTATCAACTAGAATCTCTGGATATTAGCTGAGTTAGTGAAAGTGATAGTTTAACCTAATATAAAGAGTTTCCAATATATTTCAAACCAAATGTTTTTGGATCAACTTAGCAATAAATATCATGATCAAATACCTCAATCAACGTCTGTAGAATAAATTATACATATATAGTAAATCTTTCTCTAAACACAAATATCATATAAAAGTAAAAGTAAAAATAACAGGCGACGGGGAGTGATACTGTGAAAGAAGATTTAGAGGGCCTATATGTGCATAGAATCACTAGACTCTATGTATCGAAGGATAATATTACAATTTTGTAAAAGTTGTATTTGGGCGTTAGAGAGTTTATCTTCATCAAATTAGTTTATTAACATATCTGATGTTATTGGTTGTGGAGCTTTATGCGCTATGCATATGCAAAATTCGCCTTGCAAATTTTTCTGAGGAATTTGTGAAGCCGTTAGATAGCACTAGAGAATTTGTTAACATTGAATAACTTTTATGATTGAAGTCCGAGTTTCGTAATCAGGATTAAATTCCCAGTCGTTTAAGTACTCACATGACTATAATTTGGAAAAGTTATTCATTAGCAACATAATAAGTTATCAGGAGTGTGTCAACATTCCATTCTCTGGTCTTATCCAGTCACTCTTGAGCGCCCCATTCTTCGACGATGCTGATTGATGGTAGCTAACTAGCAAAATTACATTTGCTTGGGTTTTTAACATTGTTGTCAGATCAAGAACATGGAAAGCATCATGAACTTTGGGAATAAATTTAGACTTGGTTGGTTGGTTGTCATTGTTTGATGTAGTAAACCAATTCACATACAAAATGGAAATACATTAAGTCGTGTTCCCCCATTGGGACTACAGGTTCAAAAGATACATACAAGTTTAAATATGAGAAAGTACAATAATAGAAGGACGTATTATAAGCTATAATTTAAAAAACAACAGAAAAGAACAATATTGATACAATAAATTAGGATTTAGTCGATGCGGTACATAAACTTTTAAAATAAACCTTCTATAAAGCTCAAGACTACTAGCTTGTTTAGTATATTATGGAAGTTCATTGTATCTCTGAGCTGCATCATAAGAACATTGGACTTATCGCACGAACTATAAACTTTGGCATGTCTTGCGTACAAACTTGGTATGAAAATGAAAGGAAGATAGAATTACCTTTAGTTTTGGAAAGAAAGGGCAAGAATTTGAAAGAAGTTGGTATGAACCATTAGTTTGTCAAAAATATGCCAAAATATGCCAAAATTTGGCATTTAATTTAAGATTTGCAAGAAGTTGACATGAATTTTGCAGTTCTGCGGCATGAATATAGCATTGACTTCGAAAGTTTGGACAAAAACTGGGCCTGGACATTACAAGTTTGCGGTAACAACATGGTATGAACTTCAAATTTGTGGCAAAACATAGTTAAATAGTCTTAATTGAATTGGATGATCGGTTGACTCAATCAGATAATTTGTTGACCAAATGGGATAGTTAAATGAAAATAATGTAGAATATCAATAAGAATTCAGGAGACACTCAAGGACACATTGTTTCCAATACTGGACACAAACTATCCTTGAAGCGAGCAGCACAAGCGAATAAAACTTTCTTGGTATAAATAATTAATTCAATTGCATAACATTGCAACAACTAGCAGCTCAAGAAACAATAGAATCAGTAAAATGCTAAGGGCGGGGTGTATCTTTGAGAATTTGTTAAGGAGAGCAGCTCACCAATGAAAAATTGGTGAGGAAGCATAGCTCTTCACTCCCCACTGGAGACAGGTCAGGCAACATAAATGTGATAAACTATGGTTAGGGAATATTTCGGCCAAATAAATACCTTCTGTGAGTCAGTAAGTGGTGACGTGAAACACTTGGATGTGGGTATGGTTCCGCTAGTTGCAGCAGAGTTGATAAAAATAGATACCAAAAAATCAGTTTAATGCTTCAATCGGAAAATCTTTCAGCTCCTACAATGATTATCGACGATTAATGTTCTCCAGTTGATACGAACTCCCGAAATAGCGAAAATATTTTGATAGTCTCCTGGTGTTCGTATTAACGCTGCTCCACTGAATGTAACTTTAATTATGGAATATTAATTCTGCAATATCTCCAGAGTTTAGCAACATTGTGTAATGTGCATTGTACATTTGATTGAAGCCTAAATTAGGAGCAAACTAAGTACCCTATGTAGATAAATATGGAGTTAGAAAATGTTAAGGGCAATAAAATCATTCAGGTATTGCGAATCATAGGAGGAAGAATGCTTGACAAGATTGCTGATAGGCTAGATCCGAATCTATAAGGGGGACTTAAAGGCATATCTATTCCTCATGCACTCGTTGATATGGTCTACATTTGGATCCTGCGATAGAGCAAAGAGACTTCTCACGTGGTCCTATTGGACTTCGAAATGCATTCGATAATGTGGGCCACATAGTATTAATCACTAATGTAAAATCTATGGCTTCACCAATTGTATCGTTTGATGGTTATGCGCCTTTTTATTGAATAAATTTGAAGCTTCAGGGTGGGCGAGGAGTCGTCATGCTGGGTTTGTCTGAATGGGCTGTCTAACAAAGATCGTGGATGTGGCACCTTGGATGGTACAATCCATGGCCATGGCTGAGTTGGCGAAGATACAGTCGATCCAAAGGAGAGCAATAAAAATAATTGAAGCAATATTGTGTTATGATAAGGAATATGATAATAACAAGCCAAGATCAAACGACCTAGGAAGGAGAAATTGGCAAGAAAGTTCGTTCCTGCGTTCAAGTTCACACCAAACAAATTACACCCCTTGCAACCCGAATCGGTTTAAGAAGTCTTTGTAACCTATGGGCAATACAACTTTCAATCCTCTAATCGATATCTCACCAGATTTTGCCTGAAGTTGATGACTAGAAGATCTGGTGAGTTTCCTAAACTGATGATATGAAAAACAGATGAGATGCCTGAAGTAGATGAATGGAGAATACTGATGTCACTAGGTTATCTTGATTGCATTTTTGTAGATGTAATTGTTGTATCATTGTATATATTTATTAATTGCACTTCCTGCAATCTCGTTAATAACAGCCTGATCAGGTAGCTAGCATGTGTCCGCAATACATATCGTATGAGTGACAACCCTCCAAGTGATTGAGACTAGGTTGACATATGTTTGTATTTATTATGGTTAACAATATTTTGTGATGGCGATAGAGCTTTAGTGTTACAAATTAAACTTATCACTTTTTCCCCTACAATAGTGCTTTGTAATAAATTAAACTCTCGTTTACTAAATACAGTATGCAATATGCATGTCCAAGCAATCTCTGTAAATAGGTGATTAGGAGAACAATATTCATCAGGATAATCAGCAGAAACTTCTATATTATTAAACAATAAGGGCTGGAGTGTTAGATACGTAGGAAAAGGAAAAATACCACGTTTTAACGAATTATGGCACCGCTTTTCCCCAAATATCAAAACCTTTCTGAAAAAGTTGTTCTTGGTTTCAATGAACAAAATTTAAGCATGGGAAACAATATATTTGATTCATAGAAAAAGTAGCAATCCAAGGGTAGATATCATACCAACCAGTCTGAAAACTACTACACTTGTGATTTGTTTATTGTATTATCAAATATCGCGTGGGGCACGAGAGGAGAATAGGCTGGGCAGAACCAGTATCCGTAGGAATTTGTGAATACAAGGATGGAATTTTATTAGGGTCAGTTAATTTGGATACTCCCAAGGATGCTTGATTCCATTTGAATTGATACATACACACTTGCCTAACCGAATTTTCATCAAGAGAGGAGTCTTCAGAGGATCTCTGACTAATTACCAGGGCGTAAGTAGCATTTAGGCAGATGAGGCAACTGCCTAATCCCTTATTGTATTTGCCATTCTAATGTGGCAAATATTCATCTTTGACTCCTCCCTCTAGAATCTCTAGCTACGCCCCAGATTTAGAGAGAGGTTGTCAATAGTAGTCAGAGATATAAAGACGTTGAAGTGAATATTATAAAATAAATTGTGATTGAAATTGCTATATAAAAGATATAAAATGTATATACTATTGACAAATAATTTTCAAATATCCTAGAGAAGCCCATGAAATGTTGCGGAGCACGCACTTCCCAAACCTCCCCTGTAGATCCGTGCCTGGAAGTCACAAAATCTAGAATTTTATCTTTTTGGGTATTGCATGATGTTTGCAATACTGCAACACGAACAACTTTTCAATTTGATCATTCTGCATAAAGAGATTATGTAATAATTATTAATATTAAACTTGCTATAATGAGCTAAATTTAGTGGTTCATCTTTATGGGTATCATCACTTCATATATCTAAATGAATGCTTCACGCATGTCTGTCTCTACGACATCACAAGGGCTCAAATAAGTCCGAAAAACGGTTTAGATTCTGAGCAAAAATGAAAGTCTGAAATAGTTCCTAATAGTATAAAATGTGGGAAGAGACTTAAATCACATTAAGAGAAAATTAACTGCGGCAATAGAAACGGCCATGAATATATAAGAATCAACAAATGAATATATATATATAAATATTCAGGTTTGGAAGCCCATTCTTAACGCTTTTAAAAGGAGATGTGGCCGTGTGTTGTACTAAATATACAATTAATACAAAGTACAATCGAAACCATAAATTTCAAACGTTTGCAATATATCCTTGACCTGCAAACCTACTATATTATAATTAAAATAATAGATAAATATAAAATGTGAAACCAAAATTACCTTGAAGGCTTTGTTATTTTCAACCAATTTGTACATACTGAACTTGCTAGTGAATACTCATTTAATATTTTTGTAGTCAACTCAAGACGAATAATTTCATCAGGAAATATTCTATATTTTGGTATTCAATGTCCTCCTTGTTGGAATATCCAGAGCCTACTATAGATAAGGTCTGACATAACAGAAAAAGGATGCGTGACCCGACGAAACAAATTCCACATGATATCGATATTGTAAAAACGGTGCATTTCTTCAGAAGGAAATATTGCATAATTGTAAAACATCAAATGTATAACCATTAATTGGTGAAAATTTCAGAAATGTATAAAAGTTGTGTCTAGTAAGCATGTATTTAGTATTAATCACTCCAAAGGTTTATGGTATGCAGACAATTGAATGCCTCATTATTACTATACTTTAGTGACCCACATTTCTACTCCTGATCAAAACAATATTATTTAGTTAGATCTATCTTTGTATTAGTCACATATATAATCCCATTGCTCATTTTTACTATTGAGTTTTCATGACTTCTTACTCAAACTCTTCCGAAATTGAACAACGAACTTATATAAAATTTCGTACGCTACGTGAAATCCTATCGAAGTATATCCATGAATTCCTGGTTACTGTCTCTAGAGATGAGGCACTTTCCTATTCTACCGTTAGGAGATGGGTTAACCTCTTCAGGAGTGGAACGTCTTCTGTCGTAGATGCCCCTCGTTCTGGAGCCCCGAAATTGTTGACGAATGAAGGTAAAAGGTCAGAGGTGACAAAATTGGTAGAGTACTACCCTGGCTCTTCTGTTTAAGAAATTACTAGCTATGCGAACATCTCAACGGGAAGTGCTCATAAAATTCTTACGACTTAATTAGAGTTGAGAAATGTTTCAAGTACGATAGCTACCACATTCCTTAACATTTAAACTGGAGGAGGATAGAGTCAAAATGTACGAAAGAAACCTAGAAATTTACAAACGAGTCGATCCCAGGAGATTATTTGAAATTGTGACAGGAGATGATTTAAAGTGGATACCACTCAGTCCACCAAATAGAATGCAGGGAAGGTTGGCTCAAGAAAGGAGAGGTACGCCCAGGCTTCTGTGATTTCTCTATTGTATAGTTCTCTATGACTTCTCTATGCATAGTTTCGATGCCTTAGGTCCAGTAGCTCAGATACCTATGTCAAAAGGCCAGACACTTACTGGAACATTTACAGCGAAGTAGTATCACCAGAAGTTAAAAAGTATTATACCAAACGTCGTCCAAAAGCAAGCACTCATGGATTGAAGATTCTTCACGATAATGCCCCGCCGCATAAAAGTTGGCTGTTAGACAAAAAATTAAAGATATGGGGATGGAAGAGGTCCTACACCCTCCACACTTACCAAAAATAGTGCCATGTGATTTTTGGTGGTTCGCAAGTTGAAAGATCACATTTCTGGGCATGACTTTAGGGATAGAGTCTGCTTCGGACGAGCTATTGTCATTATCTTAATAACATACCTAAAGAAGGTGCAAGATGACATTTGAAAATTGGAATAAGCGATTGAATTCAGTTGTCGACTACTATCTCGAACATTATCAATAAAAGTAGGAATTTTTAAACAGCTATTTCTTATGGATAGTGATTAGTATTTATTGAATGCCACTATATAATTCTTGGATAAGTTGTAGAGCGATAAATATTGCATTTTTTATTTCCAAGAAATACAAGACATGATCTATAGATAAATTCGTACAGGATGTAACATTCTCGATATTAACCTTGGCAAGTGTTGAGTTACAAAAAAGACCGGGTATGAAACTTTGTTCATGAATATCCGATTAAAGCTCGATACACAGTGGTTTGGGGCATGGAATAGGGCAAAATTACATAGTCATGGAAATACGTTTTTGTACTTCGAATATATATGTCAACCATTACTTACATATTATGCAATCCAAAGTAATAATTCAGATTGAATGCCTACAGAGCATAACTGTCTTGGCAAAGTTGGAGGAATTTTCAGTATGAAAAATGAATTATTGCGGTTTTGAAATATTAATTATTTTCTAATCTGGCAAGCTATATATATTTTACTGATTAAAGAAATTACTTTTCAACAGCCCTACTAGGGCGTTCAGTAAGTCTTGCGGGTGATATCATAGAATATGATCCAAACATTATACACACTAATTCACTATATTATGTATTCAAAGTAATCCCCTCCTGCAGATACACAAAGTTTTAACCTTTCCACCCTAGTAGACACATTTCTGTACTCTTCTTCGGGAATGGATTTGAAGTACTCATATAGGCCCGTTCGAGTGCTTTGAATGTGTTAAAATCTTTACCTTGAAGGTAGATTTTAAGCTTAGGGAATAGCCAAAAATCACACAGTGCAAGGATCTGGAGAGTAAAGTGGATGGGGAAGTAATTCTAACCCTTCTACATCCAAGAAACTTTTGGTAAGCTTAGCTGTATGGGAACTGGCGTTATCAATTAATATCTACATTCCTCGAGTTCCGGTTTTCGGGCGGTACTTTTCTATATTTTTTATCAAATTTGGAAGCACTTGCTCTGTAAAGAAAGAAGCAGTAACAGCCATGCCACTCTCACAAGGTAATTGCAAGACAATTCCATGACTACTGAAGAAGATGGTATACAAAATCTTAGGTTTTCTGAAGTCGGGCCTAAGAATTTTCGCCTGTTGTTCGTCGCCCCTCACCCATGATCGCTTCTTATACTTGCTATATGGTGTTGAATAGTACACCCACGTCCCCTCACCACTAATAATCTTTGTTAGGCGTCTAGAATCGCAGTTCTCATAAGTTTCCAAGAGTTTCTTGGCAGTATTCAGTCATGCCAACCTTTGATTCTCACTGAGCTTTTGCGGGACCCATTTCCTATAAATCGATCGGTAGCCAAGCTCAGTCGTCAGAAATGCATAAATGGCTCCAGATGAAATCTCCATACTTTGTTCTAACTGATTGACAGTAATGCACTTGCCTTTCATGGCCATACTTTCAATGAGTGCGATATTCTCTGAAGTGGTGGCGGATACCGGTCTTCCAGATCGAGGCAAATCTGTGACATCAGCATCACCAGATCTAAAACTGGCAGCCCATCGCTCTACAGTAGATCTGGACGCACAATATCTCCTGTAACTCGCTGAAGATCTGTACGGGCTGGATCTTGAGTATTGTGCGAAATTCTATGTAAGCTCGCCATTTGAGGTTGAAATTATCATCCTTTGAAGCCATAAATTCAACAGTGGGTATAAATTCACTATACGTACTAACTCAAAAATTCGTAATTTGTATTGAATAAGGTTGAAACTTTCAGTACGTATATGGAGTTTAACTATATGGGCTTATAATATATGAAAGTTAGATATATTACTTGACTAATTCCTAAGATATATCATGACCCGCAAGACTTATTGAACGCCCTGATAATTGTTGGAAATGAAACAAACTTATCAAATATGTGCATTTGTATTCTGCAAGACAAATTTTGTTCGCGGACAATGTTTGCGCCTGGTTTTGATGCCTGCGACGCAATCCCCAGACTATTCGCGATTTCATCACAAACATCAGTAGCTTTATGGAAAGATTTCCACAAATATATTTGAAAACTTAATAGATTACACTGCGTAACACAATCTTTGTTTGCTCCAATTTTTGATGTCTCCTTATGTTTTTTGGATCGCTGAATTCAATAATCGTGTTAGTTTTTCCATATCACCAATGCTTTTTGACGTATTTACACTTTCTGCATTTTCCGAACAAGTTGTGTTATTCATATATGCAAATTTACCTACAGCTCTTGTAATAGATTTAAACACGTAATGATGTGTTGATAAGTGAATTTGAACATGAAAATCAAAACCAAACAGTACATTACTGATTACAAATCCTAAAGAAAAAAAATGCACTCATGTTAGAGAGTTAAAATATTTCAAAAGTGAACTATTGAACGAGCTTTTCTTTTCTGACGAGAAATGTCTTCCCTTATCAAAAACCACATGTAATCCCCCATCATTGCACTGTCCCAGCGGCCTCCCGCATATTAATTATTACGTCATATCATTTCGTCCAATTATCCAAAATGCCAGTTAGCCAAGTATTGTATCGGACAGACAATTCAAATATATTATTTAAAAACAGAAAATTGATACAAAAGTTACCCTCGGTATAGGCAAATTATTAATACGGTTTCTCGTATATTAATTATGACATCATACACAGTTTACTTATGCAAATCCAGTTTAGCCAATATATTTTCAAATTATCTCATTAAACATAATTAAACACATGAAATCAATTAGAATAATCATTTAGGTCAGTAGGGCAGTATTTTGAGATCAATTTCATTACTAACGAAGCGATTGAATATATGTTGAAAAGCAAAAGTGAAACATTTGCTAATTTTCAAAATCACGGAAGGGATCATGTTTGTAAAATGAGGCTAGAAAATAATTTTCTTGCCTAGACATTGGATTGGTTCTGTTTAACAGAATCCTCTCTCTATTCTGACAACTATATCGAATAGAAAGGTATCCATAATCAATAAATCTTTCCAATCATATTCAGTCTCGTAAATTGTCCTGGAAAAATTTTTCGCGAAAATTTTCTCTGAAATTCCTAACATATCAGAGTTGGCAGGTTTTGTCCATGTGGTAAAAACCGTCCTGTCCAAAACCTCCTGACTGGATAAAACTGGTCAAAACTGGTCAAAACCTAATTTTATTACTAGTGCATGTTACTTGTATATTTTATATGCTGAATAAATACTTGTTGATAGTAAGAAAAATATAACAATACATTAATGTTTAATTCACCTATATTCGTTACCACTCTAATTCTTGGCATCTTCTCAATTCTCTATAACAAACTACTAATTTGCTCGCTTTATCGATTCCCAATCTGTTCCATAGTTCTGTTTGAATTAAACCAAAATTCGAGAAAATCCTTCAATACTTGCGGAACTTGACGGTAGGATTAATAAGTTGATAGCTAAATCACAAAACTCATCAGCTACTAAGTTTTTCGATTTTTTAATGGCCTTCCACCAAGTTACTGGATTTAATGCATCTGTGCATTCAAATATAGATGCGGGAAATGGTGGTTCTTTTGCCTGAAACTGATAAAGTTGCGGCAAAAGAGAAGCATTTAGTTGAATAAGCAAACCCCTCGCTTCTTCTTGTTGTTCACATGAAAGCCTCTGCCCCATGTACTTCGGATTGATCATGTTGGCTAGGAAGTGAGTAGGTGTGGTTGCTTGTTTGAATCGTTTCTGAATTTTGCCTAGGTGACTTGTCAGCTCGTCTAACTGGATTAATTTCATCCACTCTTCGCAAGAACCTGCAACGTTAGACTTTTCCCCTTGTAACTTGTCCAATGATGTTGCAATCGGTTTGAGTTGGTCATAAAGATTTTTAGCCCCACGATAAAGGCCAACGTTGTTGATTTGATTTGCAATAGACAAGTCGATAACATCTTCATGTTGTGCCAGAATGTTCAAAAGGAAAGGCCTATTTGTCAGGTATGTCTTGTTACACTGCAATTGACTATTCCACCGTGTCACGACTGGTAATTGAGGTTTAAGGGATCCCTTTGTGCAGATAGGAGGGCTCCAGGATTGTGATGGTTGCGAAAATATTTATTTATCTCTGTAATATGAGAAATAATTTGGGAAGGGGTGATATCCTTCTCCAACAGGTTCAATAAATGCGATGCACAGCCGTATACTGAAAGTGAGCTGTCAAGCAATTTCAACTTTGAGCGCATTGACTGCATTTTTTGTTCATTGTCAGTAACGACAGCAACAACTTTACACCCAAATTTATCAGTTGCTTCTTTGGACGCTTCAATAGCTAAAGAATTACAATAAGTAGCAGTTTTCTTATTTGATCCAGTGTCAACAGAATTCAGAAAATAAGATCTTTCTCCTGAATGTACACAATAGGCAATTACTGGGAATTGTGTATGTCACTCCATCCATCCTGTACTAGAGTAACATCCTTCCCTTCCAGAGCTGAAGCAGTCATGGTGGTTACTTCATTAAATGTCTTGTCAAGAAGACCTCCAGCTAGACTTTTCCTTGTAGGAGGTGTATAACCAGGTCTAAGTATAGAAATTGTCTTTTTGAATACGTCATTCTCAGCGAGGTTAAAAGGAAGATTACAAGCATAAAATAAGCGAGCAATTTGATTGTCGAGAATTTCTTTCTGGTGAGAGCTGGTCTTTATTGTGAAATCATTCAACTTGGATTGAATGATCTTATGACATACACATTTTTCTGGTGGTATAGTTGTGTCACCACTGTTAAAAGGTACTAATATTTCAGGAAGGTCGTCTTTAGGAAAATTATTTTTGAGTTGGCTTTGAGAGCATTTTTCAAGATGAGTTCTAAGCTTCCCAGCCTTTGCACTGATCATAGCACTACATTTTATACACTTCGCTCGTATTTTTCCACCATCTTCAACTTTGATGAAAAATTTGCATACTGAATCAATGGGCCTTCCTCCTTGTGCCATTTCAAACTGGTCAATTTATGTAAGTAAGATATACAATCTGCACGATAGTAGTCAATTTCTATAATATCACAAATGCTTTGGATAATTATAACCGTTTAGAAAGTATATATATACGAATACATTATTAGTATATTAATTGGTTGAAACCACACATTTTATGATCACTTTACTGTTTCATTATAAGCCAGTGTCAATAGTATATTCCCAAAGCAAAATAAGATATCAACAAGTAATATAGGTATTCTTATTATTGAAGGGTATAGAATTGACCAGTATTGCCCGGTTTTGGCCGGTAAAAACTGGGTTTTTTCCACTGTCTGTCCAAAACCAGTTTTGGACAGGGCAAAACCCAACCCTGTAACATATTTATTACATTCTTCGAAAGGCTCCTCTGAAAGACACTTAAAGGCATTATCATTGTCAGATATTAAATCAACAGTATGGACCAAGAACGTAGGTAAAGTCGGTGGCTTTCAAGCCATGTTTGAACATGATCATTATGTTTAGCGATAGTGAAACCAATTAATTAATAAAATGTATGGGTGAACTTCACATAAAAACCTAATTTTGAAACACATATCGAAACACATCGAAAAATTCATCCTGTATAATTGTTCCAACCGCCACAAAATTATGCTCTACAAGCTGAGCAATGTACTCAACTTATGGTGAGCAATTCTGCTAAACTCTTAGCTTCATGAGAAAGAGCGTTCAAAATTACTCAAAGTGATGAAATTCAATCCATTGAATCACTAAAACTGTATATCCAAATGTGCAGATAAAAATTGGAATATTTGATTATTCCATAGTAAAAACATATATTGAAGTATGCGCTGTTTCGTCAACCTCAAAATTGAGAAATATTGGCTACTTTCAAAGTACAAAACCCCTGTAGATATAAAAGTATGCAGATTCAGGATAAAACTCATTTATGAATTTCAGATAGAAACTTTTGACCGATTACCCCCGTTAAACCACTTTGCCTTGATTGTTCCTGATGGCGCAGAATATTTTTCCCCAGCAACAAATTAAATTTGAAAAACAGTAAAAGAAGAGTCTATAAACTTACTGCACCAAATTCACCGCTACCAATTTCATTATATAATTGTAATTGAGATGAATCAATTATTGGTATTTTTTGAGTTAATTTTATAAAGTTGTCGTTCATCCACTCAGAAATATGAGAATAATCAGAAGCTATCGGAGGAAGGTGATTCTGAAATCTAGATGTATTTGTATTTGATGAACAATAGGCAGTTCTATGAGAACGATTGATTGATTTGGCATCAATAGGTGTAAATCCACTGTTGGAATGAAGACCATGAGATTTCAGAGGACATACAGCCATTTTCAGGGTTGTAGGTAATCCATCAGCGAATTTCGAATAATGTGCAACTATTGACGGGAGATTAGAAAATATCGGGCCATCATCAATATAGAACCATTGATCTGCTAAGGAAACAATGACAAAATGGTATGGTATTTTATTGTCAACCAAAGACAATGCATAATATCCAGCTCTCTTAGAATTTGGGCGGACTAGAAAGAGCCCTTGAGACAGCCCGTTTGCTTCCAATAAATTATTAGCATCTTCACGAGAAAGATTTGGATGAAGCCATTCTACTGATGTGGTGAGAGGTGCTGGTTTATCAACCTCAAATCTCTCAAGAATTTCCATTATATCCACTTTGTTGTATCTTTCAGCAAGCGAATATGGAATATCAGCGTCTGGAGTACGAGGCCGAGATGGCGCGCCATGATGCAAAAGAATTTCAACTACATCAGAGTGTCCATGAACTACAGCTTCGTGGAGGGCAACCCAGCCAGTAAGAGAGTTTCTATCTTGCAAATTAGAGATCCCGGGTAAAACCTATAATAGAAAATACGAAATGACATATCAAATTTCTTGAATAGTAATCTCCCATCGAATTATCTCATCATTGAATAGTTCTCTTGTTAGGACTAATAAAATGAAATAACTGCCAATTTGGAATAATTATTCCTGTATAAACCCATAGATATGAACATAAAGAGATTAAGGTGCTTACAAAAAAAAGTGGCCTCTTTTTGGGGCATGAAATTCACAATAGCCACTAAGACTATTGAAGGAAATAAGGTAATTAAATACAAGTATCTAAGAATGAACACAGTAATATAAGGACTGGAAATTATAATTTTAGGACCGGGGATTAATAAGTAGTGCATTGCAGTTGATTACAAGTAGTACAAATAACTGCTGATTATCAAATATACGGTAGATATCATTAAGTAAAGTTCAATTATGAATAGTCGAAAGATATTTGAATACAAAATATTTTCATGATAAGTTTGGAAAGTTCTTGAGGTACTGCTAAGACCAGGGATTGCAATTGTTTGTCAATATTCAATTATAACTTGATAACAATTATGGTCAATCAAGTTAGCCAATTATAATGCTACATACCCAACCCAACATGCCCTGATGATACATTTGATATTACATCTCGTACAATAGGGACGTATTCCTGAGTCATTTTCAAGATTGTAAGATAACTTTCAGAGATATGATATATAAATGTATTATCAGGGTATGGTAAGTTGGGTATGTATTTTAGATGGGATATACTGTAGATAGGCTTTGACCAAAATTGGAACAATAATCGAGTTAAAAGTGACATATTTTGCGCTATGTATTGCTTCTAAGTTCGAGATTTTTCCGACATATTAACTTATTAGTCGATCACAAGAATATTTTTCTAGCAGAAATATCAAGATGTATGATGTATTCCATCATATTTGCGAAACCTGATGCTAGTCCAGTATATTTACCAATATCAAGAGTAATTTGTACCTAGAATCAACTACAGTGCACTTCTTATCCTTCTCAAAGCAAATCCTTGCTAGTTTTTGTTTACTTGGTACATGCTAGTATATATTTTGGAGGATAAAGATAGTGCGCGATTTTCCAGAGAGTCAGGAAGAAAAAATTTGGAAGTACATTCATGGACAGTTCTATCCATGGGCGAAAAAATAGTTTATCACACTTCAGCTCGATTCCAAACATAAACCTTACGTATCATATACTGTAAAATCAATGTAATAATAAAACATACCACATGTTCTGTAATCACCCAAAAACGCCCAGAATTCTATGCAAAAAAAGGAAGACAGTAAAGTAATGAATAAAGATGCAATAAATGGAAGAAATTTAACTAGAAAGAAATCATTGGCAAAATATCGGCACACCTACCTTTTTCCCATAAAAAGAATCCATGCTTATCCCTGGTCCAGAAAATAAATGTCTTTCCAATCCTAGAATTACATAGCCCACCGTGTAATCTAAATCAGGCGTGAACGTGACATAGGTAATAGAAGTAAACAGCATTTTCAGTCTATATATGATATTTATGTCTATATTTTGCCATTTACGGATTGATAAATAACCTTCATAGATACCTTAATAATCACAACAAATCCATCGTTACGGTATTGATAGTAGGGTAAACATTATTTATTGGTTAGATTGATTGAACTGATATCAGTAAAGTGAAACTAAGAGATCTAAAACATTACATGATTTTGGAAGTATTTCGAAAACATAGGACAGTATTTCTGAAAAAATTCATCGGAATATGCTGTTAGAAATGCTGAATTTGAATAATTAAATTACTATCCTATATTTCTCAGGCTTAGAGATTGACTCTATATATTGTTGTCAAGGAATTATTAGGCATTATATAATATCTATTGAGGATTGAAATGATTTATCGCTACTTCTGACAGACCCAAGTAATCTCAAACAAATTTAATTTGCATGAATATCCATAATATAAACAAACATTTTGTGCAATGTAAAACATGGATTCTTGCTAAATATATATTTGCCATTCGACAATTTAGCTAGTTCCATATAGTAAAAGGTATTTGGGTAAACATCGAAAAGTAAACGACAAGGAGTGGGAATTACGTTCTATGTTCATAGAAGGCCAGAATGACAAATCGATCTGTGTAATCTGTATTGAGATAGTATCAGAAAAAGTCAGGAAAATTGGAAAGACATTCACAGCAAAGCATAAAGATTTTAATGAAAACTATCCTCTAGACTCACATCTAGGAAGTTTGAACAGCTACAATAATCTTAAATTCGAGGAAAATATTTTTGTGAAAAGAATTAAACTAGAAACAACTTATAATGACGTATCAGCTGCTCAGATTATTAGTATTGCACTTGGTGAGTGAACATATGTCACTGGCACAGCTCAGCTGTGCGTGTTCGTTCGATTCCTAAGAGCCGATTCAGTGATTGATGAAGAGATGTTGCAACTTATATCGTTGCCCACCACTGGAGAAGATATGATCAGAGCTCTAGTAAATTGTCTAAAAGTAAAAAATATTTCATTTGACAAAATATCTTCTTTTGCTACTGATGGGGCACAATCTATGGTTGGTTGCCACGAGGGGCTAGTCGCAATACTGCGTAAAAGTGGATTATTCCCAAATTTTGTAGCTTACCATTAGCTTATTCATCAAGTAGTGCTCTGTGCAAAGTATGCCAATATTGGGGATGTAATGTTAACGATTATCAGAATTATCAATTTCATTCGTAACAAGAGCATTGAATAGAAGAATTTCGTTTCCTGATGAATGAAGTGAAATCAGAGTATGGTGATCTGCTGGTACATTAGAGGTTAGTGGGCTCTCATGTGGACGGATTCTGGAGAGATTCAGTGCTTGCCTACCACAGATCCTTATATTCCTAGAGAACAAAAATAAACATGTTCCTCTGATATACCCATTAAAAACCTTCAAAAGTAAATTGGAATATCCTACTGAAATAAGTTTGTCATCTAGTAATGTTTCAAATACATCTAAAGTATAGTAAGTTGAAACCATTTAAAGATCATTTTTGAAAAGTGTAATGTTACACACTTTCCCAACCTGAAAATACGACAGAATATGAAGGAGTTGATACTGTTGAATTACTAGAAGTTGCAAAGTATATAGGATATATCATTGGAAAATTTGAAATTCGTTTTCAGAATTTCGTGAATGAAAAAACAAGTAAATTATAGCGCAATCGATTTGAATTAGAAATTGAAGGCCTATAAGATTTGGACACCCAACTTGACAATTAGTTGCCGAAATGGAATTACTAACCATTTTGATGAGGATTTGAGGAAAGTTTGTCCCTAGAAAGATTTAAAACAGCTTTACGATTCTGCACTGGATTTTTCGAAAAGATTCCTAAGAATGATCCCCTAAGAAGACAAAAATGGGAAATAGGAGAATGTCAATGATTCGCACGAAGTATGTTGGCGAACAAGCATTATCAAGGATGCAGAATGTAAAAAGTTCTAAGAAAAACCGTTTTTTTGATTCTAACTTTAATACTTTGATGATTGCAGCAAAACACATTATACGGGCAATATAACTAGCTCTTCAGGAAATGAACAAATTTTACACTAGAATATTTTTCGCTTAGTTTCTGCAATCTGAATTTCCAGTAATTGTGCAATGATATATACTAGTAGATATACGATAGAATGTTCAACCACCAATGAGTAAATAAATTTGGGCAACAGAGGAACCAAGTTTCAGACTGTGAGGGTAAGAAGTGTAGTTTCAGTTTTGACATCACTACAAGACAGGGTAGATATTAATCAATGGAATTATAGCTTGAGACTCCTTCATGAATATAGGAGAATATCTCAAATTGGTAACTTCCCTAATTAATCCTTCTGAAAAAACATCGTGAGAGAAAGTTCAGACTAAATTTATCTTGTTTTGCGACTAATTGAGAGTGGAGATTTGATTCATTGTGATAAATTGGAGGATTTGTGTTAAGAAAATACGAATACATCCTAGTTAAAAATCCATGGGCGAGCATTACCCCTTCTTTACACAAAGTACTCTAACATACTTTCATGATAATTGGAGAATACAATAATGGTAGATGTTTACAGAAACTCTCTGAAGAACGTTTGGAGGCGTATAATAATTTCGGAAACCGGGAGAAACTTCTTTCACCGCAAGGTTTGCACAGAGGTGCCACAAACATCCAGATTATTCCAAAATCGTCAGTCCAGTTTTCATGCTGATTTAGAATCTCCATCAGAATTTACTAATCTAGAGAATTTGTTCTAAAATTTCTGAATTTTGATGCGGAATTTTCGAGAACAACAATTTGCAAATTTTGAATGCTCTGCGTCAAGTTACAATCCAATCATTCTTCAGTATTTTAAGTCATTTAGCAGTCGAACACATTACTGTTCATTGAAATAGATATTATATGATAGTATTGATGTTGTGCATATAGTACCCGAATCAGAAAAAAATTGTTCCATGAATACACAAAAATTAACATTTGGCTGTTGCAAAAAGTAATATTGAACATCCATAGACTCCACTTAATAGAGCCATCTGTTAACCTTGAGCCACCTGATTAATAGGGTCACTTGACCATGAACAGAACCATCCCAATGGTTGCAACTTTCTCTACATAATTTATGAGGCTAACTGCTGAATTCTTACTGGTAACTATGTAATCTCAAGTGTATGTATATGTATATTTCTCTAACAATTCAAATCAGGGCTAAAATAATATACTATAAATTGATAATTTCATATATCCTCTGGATTTCTCTTCCACAGTGAACACATTCTTTTGGGTCTTGAGGTTGGTTTGGAACACTTTTTGAATGTGACGGACTTGGTTACTCTTGGTATGTGATAAAGCAAATTGATCTAAAATTAGACAAGAATACGAACCACTGACTTGACTATATGGTTTCATCCGATAGGGACCGTATACCGCCAAACTGTGCCCAAATATCTACGAAATCTGGGAGATGCTGATAGATTTTATGTAGTATCACTGTTGGCTGAAAATCGGAATAATCTTAGAGAAGAGCAAGTTGTCCAACCATGTCTCATATATGCAAGGGCCAATTTTTGTCAGGATTTCGACAAGCCAGTAGATCTTTGATATCTGCCCACAATCAGAGAACTTCAGGGACCGAATGTTGATGCCTGCTCTGATCCATGGACGTTCTCTCTCATGGCATGTCGAGCTAAAGAGGTCACATCAATACCTGTAAAGCAAAAACATTGGTTTTGTTTAATGTGGATTGCAACTAATGATTCAAAATCTTCATTAGAGATATTCACTTGGGGAGGGATCAGTAACTTGTTTATACAAACCCATCCTGCAATGGAGTACAGGTATTGTTAGTGATTTCACTGGAATGGTAATATTCAGACGAGGGGGAATTCATTATCTTTGAAATGCTTAATCTTTTTGACCAGTTTGAAGTGTTCCATTGCTAGTGTACACATTCTAGGTCCTTCTTTAGAGGAAATGCTATATCTAGACAGACCATCAATAATCTTTCAAGTCATCGTACACCAAGGGTATGCATTCTGCAAATTATTCTTGGCACCAGCCAAGAATAAGTTGGATACACTATATATCTCCACTAAAAATAATTTCTTGATACTCAAAAATATCATGCAGATTAGATAACATAAAGTGAGCTTACAGACACCTTAGCTGAGATTATTGCTGCATAATAAGGGGGGGGGGGCAAGGGCACCATGGCCCTCCCAGAATTATTAATTGGATGAGCATTCAAAATCATCTTAACGAACTTTATGCCTCTTTATCATGGAAATAAAATTACTAGAAAACAATTCAATCTTTCGATTACTTTTCGACATTTCATTAATGATTTTTTCTGGTTCTTGTTGGATCTCACGTCCATGGACAGAAATTAAAGCAAGGCGTGTAAACCTTTCTTCTTCCATCGAGTTCGTAAGATATGTTTTTATGAGCTTCAGGGTCGAAAAAGCTTCTTTCACTGGTTGCGGAAAATAGCTGGTATTAAGTCTTGATTGTAGTGTACTAATGACAATGAGTCAACAGTGTTTTCAGGAATTGGTTCGCCCTTTCTTTTCTTCACGATCCAAATTTGTTCCCATATTATCATCTGTGGCTCGATTTCAGAATAACTAAATGGCATTAATGAGTGCATAGGCTTTATTACTTTTGCAATTCATCCAAAGGCATTTCCTTCCTTGACTTGTAAGAAGTTTCTGAAGTGTAAAAACCTTTTGCTTGTGATTCAAAGAACCTCAAATTCATCTGTTAATCAGCCACTAGTAATATTGAATACAAACACATTTTCAATAAAATAACTCCTCTTTTCCAATGAACTCGGGGTTATTGCTTGCATTAGCTCTTGGCAGAGTCACTGACGAGCAAAAAGTTTCAGAGTTTATTTAGCTTTAGTGTAAACTCTAGTAATCGCACTATCTTGATACATTTCCTTTTCTAAAAGGAAACACATTTTTAATATGTGAACAAATATCAGCCTCCATTGTTAGTGATTGTAATTGTCTCGAAACCGTGAGAAAAAGAGAATGCATGCCTATACTCCTTCATATTTTCCAGACATAGCAGTACACCATCCAAATCTGGTCCATAGCATTCTATATACTAAGGTAATGGCACTCTATTGAAACTATGGACCATGGATTGTCATTATCATCGACTTTCAAAGTATAATGTATTATCCATAGGATGATTCTACTGCGCTCCTTGTTAATTATTAATCATCAGATTAAAAAATTTACCACATCCGGCCTGATTTATTTAATATTAGAATATTAGAATATTAGAATATTAAAAGTCAACATAATAGATTTTAATAAGTCAAACCATATATTTAACAGTACAATACGTACATGTAGTATACAATAAATAACATAATACATTCTCTTAGTAGTAGTAACAGTAATATATTATACTATCATAAACGTCCAGCTGAACATAGCAAATCGAATAACAATACAATAGCTTCAGTCTTCGACACAAACTTCTAACAGTAAAATGATCTAAAAAGAACATAGAAAAATTATTTGTATTTTTTAAGCTTACTTAGTATTATCCCTATTTAAAACCATAAAATTGTAATTGAGGACTCTCTTCGAGAAAATTATATTTGACCATGTAACACATAATTTCTTCAATATGTCCCGATTCCAAACGCCACAGGAGCAACAATCATTCCAAACATCAGTATATTTCTCTGAAATGATTGTTATAGAAATGAGTACCAACAAACTATGGGACTATGCAGAATAGAATTTCTTGCTGAGGGAATCATAGTTATCTATCATCAGAAAGGCTTTATACAAGATAGTAACAGACTTTACTACACAAGAAAAAGGATATTTAAGAGAACCTCGATCTACTAAATTAATAAAAGTATATTGAGAACCAACGTCATTGTTAACTTCTAGGAGTCTATCTGTTGTTAAAAGATAGTAACAAGATTGACAAGTACTTGACTTTCTTATGTAAGAGAAGACTGCATATCCTGTTATATAGATGAGGCATTCAATCTGAGAAACTTCTAATTCAATGAGCGACGTATCATTCAATATAGTCATATAAGGTTCTATGTTTTAAACAAAAGACCAGGGTTATGATGTTATAACGTCGAGCATGTTTATCAATGTTTAGATATTTCAACTGATCGAGCAAGATAGTAAGACAAATTCGTAAAGGAGCCTCAGCGATTTCGAAATATAATTCGGAATCAGTGTGCTCTAATGTATCAAAAGCTTGACCAAGACTATGAATAGAGTTCTCCACATGTTGTATCAGAGATGTTGCAGAGGTATTTGTATTAGTACTTGGAGATATTTGAAATAAATCAACTTCCTGTATAATGTTTTCTAATAATCCAATATCATTTATTTAGGAAGACGAGAGTTGAATTTTGTTCTTTTCTTTATAAAAAGACTTACAAAATAAACTTTCATCAACAATTATATATCGTTCGATAGTGGAAACCTCGTCACAAAAATGAATATTAAGAAATAGCATGTTAGAAGAATCAGGGCGATGGAAAAGCCAACCGTTTGGAGTTCGATCATGTGCAACTTAGATATAATACAACTAAGACTCAAATCATGAACTTAGCTTCGGTCTGTTGAAATTCTGCTCAACTTTTCTTTTATACATCCTGCATCCTCTTCTCCTCCTTATCGTCTAGAGATATCTGTGAAATAAGTTGGACAATTTGGAAAGATGCTAGGAACTGCAAATTTCTTAAGAACAACTTTTTCCTGGGCATCTTGCTCATCTCAACTCCGTTATCATATTCAATATTCCTCTCGATATCTTCTTCACAGAAATTTATGTATATAGACCTATAAAGATAGAAATAATTATACTATATCACAGACAAATTTCTAATAACAACTTACCAAAAATCGTTTATTCTCCTCATAGTCTCCTTTCGGTCGATTAATCGCTCGAAACCACTTTTTCACCAGTTTCAACATCAGTAGGAAAGGAAAAGGTAGGCACATATGAATCACCTTGACTGTGATAATTCGACTTCCAACTAGATACTAGGCATGTCATATTGAATATGCGATGATGCGGTACAAATATTGCAGTAATTGGAAGAAACGAAAATATTTACAATAATTATTATGCATTATCAACATTGAATACAAAATTTATGGGTGGGTAAAATATTTTTCATATTAAGACGTTTAAGACACAAAATTTCAAAAGTAATCGCAAATATTGATGCTAATACATAGTTTGTATGCTGTTACATAGGATTTCTATCCTCATAATGAATTATAGAAATTCTTACAGCACTAAAGGCGATTAATTCGCGAGAAGAATACGACTGAATTGGATACTCAAACATGAGCAAAACTGAAGTTTCATAAATCAGGCAAAATTACACCAAAATATGTTCTAAGGAGTAAGCAGTTGTTGGATTCACATAAATGTTGAAATCAGTTTGATATATTAAGAAATACAAAAGTTATGATGTAAAGTAGTCCGATGATAATGACAATCCATGGTCCAAAATTTCGATTGAGTGCCATTGCCTTAGTATATAGAATGCTATGCCTGGTCCTCAAAATTATTCAAATCTAATCCAGTAGAAGTACAGAATAAAATGATTGAATTTGCTATTCCTTCTCCTGTGAGATCTGTTACAGTAATAAAGCCAAGAAACACTTCCTTTAAAAACACTGAACGATCATTCGAAAAACATACCAAACTGAAATTGAGAGCTGGAACAACATCAGATTCATCCGCTAAAAAAGAGAGAATGGTACACTTTTCTGGACTTTTGAAACGATTCTTTGGACATATCAATGTTCTACAAATATTGATGATCTCGTTCTGGACCATTGGACTCAATATTTAGAATTTGATCCACTCGAGTCGCGGTGGTGTTTCAATACAATGTCTCCTGCTCTTAGGTGTAATCTTAGTGCAGCACGAAAGTTTCCATCGTTTTCTTTCTGCTCTTCGATATCTAGTAGCCTAGATTCACCCCTATATCTGCTAAAGGATTACTCCTGTCTACCCATAAAGAGGACAATCGAAGATCAAAATAATCCGCATCGTGACCTACGTAATAATAATGCCTGTTCACTGGAGTAAAAATTTGGACTATGGATGCCGGTTAAGGCCATTAATTGGTATTACAAATATAGATGTATTAGAAGGTATTCATCCAATTCGTGAATTTAGAAATTGTTCCTGTACGATTTTAAGGACCATGGATTTCGATGAAGGCTTATAAAACACAATTTCTTAGTAACCCATAGTTTGTATACTCTTTTGTGAATCAATCTTTTGCTACATTCGATTTATTTAAAGAATACATTTACGTACTCACAATCCGTTACCCCTTGCCCTCTTGTAGTTATATCTGAGTAATGCGTTTCTCCATCGCGTTTTATCATGTTTATCGTACATATATACATTTCTTTAATATACATCTCGACCTTTCCTTGTAATATATATATTAATCTATTATACTTTCGATTAGCTTGTCATGCCTAATAAGTGTTCAATCCCCGAACTGTGGGATCAGATATCAAAGAAAAACAAAATTCAGCAGAAAGCTATGACGTCAGAATATGATATATAGAAACCTTATAGAAATTTGAATGCACCAAATGATTCCTAGCATATGATGACCTTTATGCTGATAATACATTATATATGTCTATTTCAAATGAAAGTACCCATTCTTTACTAACTCCCATTTTAAGCCATTGTGTGTAAATCATCTTTTACATTTAAGGACGGAGATAATAGGATCTTATCTAGAACCTACTGATCCTGGTAAAACTGTTTTCGCATTCATTGTATACAGTTTGTCGAAAAATAGTCAACTATTGTTCGTTTACTTCATTGTGCTAATGCATCTGCTGTTGAACTATTCCCTATAAACAAAACAGTTAATCAAGATATAGAATCGAAGCCTATAGTCTCTTTGTTCAAGTTTTTTGTACAGCTAATTATCCTATTAATGTAAATATCTTGAAGTTATTTTCTCCAAACCGAATCTTAAAACATACATTCCTCACCCTATTGACATAAATTGATCATTGTTTTGCTCTTTGACTTTGTACACATACTAAAGTCTATCCGTAAGAACTGGCTAAAACAAAAAGATTACGATAAGACTTCTACTTATCCCAATTTTGATCAGATCCACGTTGAAGACACTGCAGTTTCTGAAGAGAAACGACAAGTGTACATAAGTGATCAACACGCAGTTGCTAAGTTAGCTTCAAGGTTAACTTCTAAAGTTTGTTGGCCTTCTACATTTGAAAGACAGAAGGTTAATTTAGCATTAAGGATATTTAATGGATCAATAGCCGCTGCATTGAATGTTAACAACCAATTGCGATTGCATCTGTGCATGGTTTGGAATATCTTCAATATCGATATTGTTGATAAGGGTATTCTTGTAAAAGATGAAATTTACATTCCACCAACCAACAACGATTCTAGATTTAGTTTTCCCCAACGTGTAGTTAATTGGGCAGATTGTTGGCGGGCAATCCTTAACAAAAATGGTAAAGTAAGTCCAAACATTTATAAGTTTTCGTCACTCTTGCCGTACACTTCGTCTATTTTTAACAATCTCACTGAAAATTGTGGATATTCGTATGTACTGTCTTCATTTCTGCAAAATGATCCCGTTAAGCATCACTTTGGCTTATACTGAATGATGTCAGGAATACAATACAACATTAGCCCCTGCCAGATACTTGAAACAGAACGAAGGTTGAAATTGTCCAGAATACTTGAATTAATTTCAGAAAAACCTGCAGAAGAAATAATTCACTAAAGGACATCTTACAATCATGCTCATCAACTTGTAACCAAGACCCTCCTGTTTCTTTCAACTCTGAAATTTTCACCCCGATACTAAATGGCCAAGTAGTTCTGTGACCAACGCAATTATTACATTATGGAAATAGTTCTCTGGTATTGAGAATCAAAGAGGCCAATAAGTAGTTTTGTTACCGATCCATCCAGAAAATTCTCATCCACTAACCAATTACAGTTTTAGAGAATTAACGAGCTGATATATGGAGAGATATGTCCAACAGTTGTGGTAAACAACCAAATTATTAACCTCTATCTCATCAAATTAAAATATGAATGCTTTGCTACCCTTGAAGTCTGATGTGGAAAACACTCAAAATTGAAGAAATTGAAAGCCAAATAGTTCCTATGTATTTTGCCTCCAAACCCAACTCATATTTCTCTAATGTATGACATATTTTATGGTATTCTTGTATTAAAGCAGTGTACATTTTCTCGTGTATTGGTTTAATACAAGAATACAATCGACTGTTAAAATTCAGCAATCTTTTATCTAGGTATAACATGTATTATTATATAATCAATGGACTTCCAACAGCATTCATGGTCCTTAAAATCGTACAAGAACAATTTCTAAGGTCATGATTTGGATGAATATAATTTAATATACATCATTATTTCTAATAAAAATTAATGGTCACGGTCCAAATTATCACTCCAGTAAACAGGCCTTGATATAACTTAGGTCACGTCAGCATATATTATCAGATAATATTCAAAAGGCCGGAATATCGAGTGAAAATGTGCTATAAATTAACAGTAAATAGCAACCTATATGGTACCCGAAACAGTACCATTTCAGAATTAGCCCTGCTGAATGCCTACAAAATCACTCATCAAGTAGGAAATCTCATTTCATAAGCGTGAAATAAGCGAATTTCAATCCCAGTATTAAGATTTTGAAGGGTCTGGATGGACTCAATTCTCAAACTGAGGATTTAGTGAATTTAAATATTCTGGAACAAAAACATGAATATTATTCTGAGGCTCTTAATATTGACGAAATTTCTCTAAAAGTGAGATATTGAAATACTAAGTTCTATTGATGTTGATTCAGAATTGAAAACCTCTGAATTTAATCCTAATGTCATAAAATTGATAAATTTTAAAATCATTGCCGGTGTCTACAATATCTGTACCAAATGATGTAATTTATTAACAATCCGTAATATTTATAAATCAAAGTAGGAAAATGTATAAGAGTGAACGAAATTGATTATCAATACTGAAAACAGCTTACTCTGTAAACAAGGCAAATAGATTGGCCGAAAACATTTGTATGCAGTACTAGAAATAGTTCGAGAATATTCGATGAATTGGTCATAAATAGATTGTATACTTATCAAGGTTACATTAATACAATATTAATAATAAGCTACCTCACAAGAATTAAGGCGATTTTTACAAATAAACGGGGCACCGCATATAATTTGTAGAATTTTCTGCAACTACTGTAATTATGAAATATAAAAAAACAAACTGATCTGGCAAGTAGAAATATATTTTTCATAGGCCAGCTAATGTGTACAATATTGGTGGAAGCAAATCTCTAGGGCAATTTGGAAATATTGAACAAATATCTGATTATAAAGGAAAAGATGATACAAGACTCGCTAGGGAAGTTGTGCTACTCTGAAATAAACATTTTTAAAATATATTGAAATCGTTTAGAAAAATGTAAGGAAAAATTCGTTCAAAGAACCACCATTGTGGGAAATACGTCTATGATTCCGTTCAAGCCACTTTTCTAAGCAAGTGGTCCAATTTCTAAGTTTTGCCCCTCTAAGCAGCATATATATATGCATTGACAACATCCGCTGGACTGTAGAAGGTAACTCTGCATATCACATTTTCATCCTCGGGAATAGGTAGAGGTCACACAGTGCATGATCTGGTGAATAAAGTGGGTGTGTAATGAGCTGAATGTCATTCTCTGCAAAGGTGTCTAATCTTCTTGCAGCTGCAGCTGTGTGCGTGCTTGCATTATCAGGATGTCTAGAGTTGGTCTTCTAACTCGTTTTCGTAGGATTGTCTCCCACAGGAAATCTCCAGACAGATTACTGTTTTTACTCTCAGGTTCATATTGGTATATTCAAGTTTCATCAGCCGAAACGTTAACCAATAATTTAGACTTCCATTATCAAATCTTATGATCATGAACATACCCCATGAACATGACTTTTCAACTCCTCAGTACGAAATACTGGAAATAGGGCGAATATTTGATTATGCATAAGATAATATCCCTCAAAGAACTAATTGGCTGGGGTAACATTTTCCTTGGCTAAAACGCTGAAAAGTTTTGAATCACATATTTTCTAGCTTGACCACAGTCATTAGATAGTTATGAGCTAGAAATATATTCTACTAATAATTGTACTGAATTAACATGAGTTGGAGCAATTCTAATTCCATATTCGAATTCTATACCGTAGGTGAATATTTCACAGAACTATTTATTTGAACATCTTGTTGGCTTATTAGAATCCTCATATTTGTGGCAGAAGTGGCACATTGTAAATAAATATGTTTCCAAAATCGACTTATTCCAAACTATACAGATATTTTCAAATTTGTTTAGAGAATCTCAAATGATTTTCTTACTGTATTCCATTCTTATTCCAATATTTTAGTAGTGTACCACTTCTGCCACTTGTGGCACAAATAAGAAACGCCAATAAGTCAACAATGCTTACTCTAATCAGTTCGAAAAATTGATACTGGGGTAATACACACCCGTAGATTGCGAATATGCTAACAGAATTGCGCCATCTCATGTGGATTGTGGACAATTGGGAATAGAGTATATTCCTAACTCATTTTCCAAATAATGAGAAAAGTGAGGTGAGAGATCATGTAATTCGAAAAATATTCTTCGATAAACTGAGTACATTGTCAACTAACATAGTAAATAGTTCTTTCAATCGAATTATCATATGCATATTAAAATATCAGCCGTATTTCACGATATACTATCGTATATTTTATTGTGTGCAAGTCCTCCTGTTCTCTTAGTGTATATTTAACTATAGTAGTAGTGAATCTATAAATTAGATAATTCTAGCACATTTCTACTAGACAAAGGGCAAATCAATTAGTAATATAGAAACGGGAATATGGTCAGACGTAAATTATGGTTCTCAAAACTTTCTTAGCGAAAACTTTCAAATATCATGGGCACATCTAGAGGACACTACGAGCACAAATGGTAAATTTGGAATCTGAGAAAACATGAAGTTATCAAAGCTGGATTATCATTTTCAGGGATTGCTTCGACAATTACGAATGAACGAAATGAAGGTATCAATTTCCCGAAATTATATCATTACATATACATCATATTTGTTAATGAACAATGCATATAAGGTTCTGAAAATTTAGCAAAAATATTTTCGTACAAAGCCTACTATACATAAAGCCTATTCACTCCAATAAACCAGGGATAACTGGGAGTCGAGTTGTATAAATTTTAAATTTCAAAATTCACTGATTAATAATAGTTATTATCTCCACAGACAGATTAGATACTAAGTACATGTAACAAAAAATCTAAATATATAAGAATACTACTTAAAGATGTGATTACTTTGAACTAAACCTCAATATTTTCCTTTCAGAATGGATATTGCGTGACCCACGTAATATAACGCCTGATAGTTTATTTTGGACCATGGATTACTTAAAGTGCATACGTTGAATATGATATGTTGAGATTAATACTATTGCATTTGACAATATTCGTACCAAATGGTAGATAGAAGGTAATCACATTTTACGCTACAACAAAAATTGTATAAATACGAAATGCTAGGGCAACAAACAGATACCGACAGCAAAATTATAATTATTTGATTTGAATTTGGTGTATTTACAAGCGTTATGCGAGCTTTCAGTTAATGTCCTTTTCAACGAATTCATGTTCTTCACTTTGTTAGCTAGGATACAGTTGGTTGCTGAAAAATAATCTTCTTCAAGATACTCCATCCTATTGTGTCACAAGTAGGACATTTGTTTCTCCAAAACTTAGTTTGATTACTCTCGATTACTGCAATGTGAAGGAATCTAAAATCTTCCGAGATGGACTTGTTAAGAGAGATTGAAGAGCTGAAATCCATTTCGATCTTGGAGTAGACCTTCCACAAAATTACAACCGCTTCAAGTACTGGAGCTGAAGGCCACTCAAGGCCTCCTCAGTCAATCAAACATATAAATCCATAGACATGATCAGTTAGATCTAATTTGAAAGTATCTTCCTCAACAAGACCTAACAAACACTGAGAGCAAATACTGCTCACTTCTTCCGTATCTCTTACGCCAGAAGAGTGAGTAATACCTCGCTTAGAATGAAAGCATTTTTGAAGATCGAATGAATACAATAACCGGCAATAAAGGCCAAAGATTGAATGAGAGAAGTATCGAGTACGATTGGTGTCTCCTCTTCATTGAACACTCTGCTATAGGGGTCCAAATCGACTATATTGTCATCGCTAGATTCTTTGGAGTTTGAAAATGACTTTAAAATTCTTTTAATGAGAATGAGTTCTCACCCGGAGTACTAGAGGAGAAGAACTTCAGAATTGCAGAAATCTTAATTAGTCTCTCAATTTGCAAAACCTGGCAAAATATAACATCGTACGACACTGTTCATCATTCGGGAAATCCCAAAGTGATGTTCGATTGGGTCGTTTTGAAGGAAAGAACTAAGAACATAGGCAAAACCACAGCTTTTGGTAAGATGGTTGACAATTCCTTCAAGGACAATACACAAATGGCGAAAACTGGTAAAAGTTTGTACAGAGAGTTTTTCCGTGCTTTGGGGTAAAGTTCTCTATTCATCCACCCATTTCACAACATCTGAATGAAATACAAAGCGAATGTCGTTACTCTATAGTGGCATAGAAAGTTCCTCATCTAGAAGGATGTCTTTATTAGGTCTATTAATGTTGGAGATCTTCCAAATAAGGCTAATGAACTGAGCTGTTCTTGAAACTTGACCATATTTAGAGGCATGCACTGTTAAAGCTACAGCAGTTGAGTCGTCAAATATGCGAAGTGCTAAATTGACATTCTCTCTCTCAAGGCTAGATTGCTAGCAAGATTTGGCTGTTAATCAGTGGGCTGTTTTAGCAACAGAATTTTGCTCAAGTTTAAAGAGATTCAGAAGGCCTTAAAATGGTACCTTTAAAGTATATTCGCAATATACGTATGAAGGATAGCTAAATGTGTGATTAGAATCGATTGAATTTGTCCAATTATCTCTTACAGCACACTCCTGCTTACCGGGATACCGTCGTACCGGAACACCTTTTTACCGGGACATCTTCCCGAAAATTTGGTTGCATCCCACAAAATGCCTCCCTCGTACCAGGACGAATCTCGCTTACCGGGACACCAATTTCTCCTAATTTTTGGTATGTACTGATCTTTGTTTTAGTGTTTCTCTTTCATGGCCCATAAGTCGCAACCTAAGTACGCTCTGCTGACGTGTGAGCAGCACAAGGCAGTTCTAGACAAACTGGAGCAGCCTGGCAGTAGTCTTCGCAAGGTGGCCGAGCACTTCGGAGTGGGTAAGAGCTCTATTGAGAGGATAAAAAAGAACAAGAATGAAGTGTGGCAGGCTGCAGTAAAGCTTGGCTCCAAACGCAAGCGTATGAAGGTGGAAGCTAAGTACAAAGAAATCGAGGAGGTGGTGTTGGAATTTCTAAGACTGGCGCGTGAACAAGGTGAGGCGGTCACCGGTCCTATGCTAGACCAATTGGTTGAGGAGGAGGCTCGCGAGCTCGGACTGGAGGATTTCAAAGCCTCTGAAGGATGGCTATCTCGCCTGAAAGACAGGCACGGGATCTCGGCTAAGGCTGTTTCTGGAGAAGCCAAGGGTGTCAATCTTCTCACTGTGGAGAACTGGAAGGAGGAGCTTAGGGGGATCATCAAGGGCTACAAGAAAGAGGATATTATAACACTGATGAGACTGGGCTATTTTTCAAGACGTGCTCAAAGAAATCTCTGATATTTCAGGGTGACACTGCCCATGGCTCAAAGAAGTCAAAGACAGAGTTACCCTCCTCCTCACCTGCTCATGTTCTGGCGAAAAGATGAAACCTACCCTGATAGGCAAGAGCGAGAAGCCGAGGGCTCTGAAGGATGCGGATATGAAGAGGATTCCGGTCCACTATCGAGCACCGAAATCTTCATGGATGACTAGCCAACTATTCACTGACTTACTGCAGTGGTTTGACACAGAAGTTGGGAAGAAGGAGCAAAATAGGAAAGTTCTGCTGTTTATGGATAATGCCAGTGTGCATAATTCTGCTGCCGATAACGTCCTGTTGAAGCACACCAAGGTTGTGTTCTTCCCCAAAAGCACAACGAGCTATACTCAACCGCTCGATGCTGGGGTAATTCAGACTTTCAAGCTGTTGTACAAAAAGGCCTCCACAATCACGTGCTTATAAACTCAAGCAGAAGTCCCAGAATGAGAACTCTGAAGATCCCTACAAGACCATCAGTATTGTACTCGTGATATGCTGGGCCGTGTGAGCTTGGAACAAGTACAGTCAAGGACTATTTCTAGGTGCTTCTCTAAATGTGGGTTCATGCGGAACGAGGGTCAAGTAGCCAACATTGGCATGCCAGAGGTCACATTGGAGGAGCTTGAGCTACAGGGCATGGAGGCTGCTGATGCCGGGATCGTCTTTGCACTTATGAAGACAATCACGCAGCTGGTGAAGGAGCCTATTGCGAAGGTTGGCAAGGTGAGGGAGGAGGATCCGCAAAAAAACGACTGTGAGGATGAGGAGCCCATACCTGTTCCGTCCTCTGCCGCGGCCGCGCAAGCCATCGAAACGCTCCTGCTGTACGCTACGGGTCGAGGTGATGTGGGAATCCTGAACGGATCGATGGACCTCGATGCCTATGAAGAGTTCGTGCGTGGTCGCAGGGTATCCGAGCTTGTACAGACCAAGATATCCTACTTCCCTCCCAAGTCCCCGACGCCTCGGATTATCTTGGATATGATGGATTAAGATTCATTTTCGATGATATATATTTGAGCAGACATATTACGCAGCTCAGACTTGTTAATTACTATGTTTGTTGGTTTAGATCTTGCAATAGTGATGTGTTATTGGGAGTGGCGGACACTCCCTCTTACTGGGACACCCTGGCCAAATCCCCGAGGTGTCCCGGTAAGTGGGAGCGTACTGTATATGAAATGCCAGATTTTATGCGTATCTCACCCATATTAGACAAAGATGACGTTCAAATTGATTAAAGCCACCGTCTCAGCTTTTAAGGATGTTAGAAACTCAGTGTCCAAACCAAAACGAGAATATAAATGACATGGTGATGACTCATATGGCAAAGATGTACAGTCCATATTACGTAGTGTCTATAAGAGACATGAGACGACTAATGAGACTTGAGTGAGAGGATTATCGTAATTATATTGTAGCGGCGTCTAGTTTTACAACAGTCGAGGTCTCCAGTTGACCCACGATTAAGCGCAATTGAGTTATAAGATCCGGAAACTTGTGTATACCTATAGTCACATTTCAAAATAATTAGTATACTCACATTAAGGGATTGTGCATTACCTAATGTATCAACGAGTATTGAAATCGCTTGCTTTATTGATCAAATGCTCTTGTGGAGCTCTAAAAGAAAGATAACCAACTATATATGAAATGTTCCAAAATTCATAATTAGTACTTATCAATCAGAGCTCTAGCAACTCTATAGTTTGTCAGTAGATCAATCATAGTATTTATCTGATGAATATCATTGATCATTGGAATATGAAAATCAACTTGAGTTACATGGTGACACCATTAACTTGTAGAGTACGTTCTATGGAAAAGGAACTTTGAAGTATTATCGGATGCGTTGATGTAAGATTAACAAAATTCAAGGTAGTAGAATCAGAGTGCCAAATAATCCAACCAGAAGGAACATGAATGCCAGATAATTTGGCAATGAGTTAAACGAAATCTCCTGTAGCAAACTTTATTTGTTCCTCTTCAAAGGTCACATTACTTAGCATTAATGCCTAGAATTTAGAGAGAACACAATTTCAGAGCCATAAGCCATAGGTAATTGTTTGCATTATATTCACTTGGTTCTGTAACTCTGTTTCCCTTTTATCCTATCAAGGCGCTGGTATTATATAAACTATCATTGAGGTAAGTAGTACAATTGGGAAGATACTTAGTAGGCAATGCTCCATTCTTCAATCTAGCCTGTATAGAGCGGGTTGGATTCTTTCCATCAATGTCTAAATATGACTGAATGTCTATTGTCGCCTGGGATCAAAATACTTGGCACAAAAGAAAATCTTCTTTAGTTGATCCACATCTAAAAAATTTAGGAAAATATAAACGAACGCGATATGAACTTAGTGATAAAAATTAAAAATAGCAGTGGAAAATTCTAAAATATGAACTAGACCCTAAACCCAAAGGAAAATTGACAAGAAAAAGCTTTGTATATTGGGGACTCACCATCTCTGTACAAAAATGATATCCACTTTTGCTCAATATCTGGAGCATTAGATGGCATCTGGAAGACTGGTATACCACAGTGATCATTGTAGTAACCCGTTTGACATCTGGGTACGGAACAAGATTTGGGCATACTCGGAAAATCAACTGTAACTAACTAAGCAATTGAAACAATCAAAGATGGAAAAAGAAAGATCTAGAAGCAGTAGTGAAATAATAAACAACGGGCTTTCAAAAATTCCCGACTAAGGTCGTAGAATTTTAAGATATAGGATATTATCGTGACCTACGTTATAATAAGGCCTGTTCACTAGTGCGATTTTTTGGACCATGGATGTCGTTTAAGTCCATTAAATTTTATTTCAAATAATCATGTATTTGATGTTATTCACCTAAATCGTGAACTTAAAAATTGTTCTTAGGCGATTTTAAAGACCATGGATGTCGTTGAAGGCTTGTAAAAAAAGTATTTCTTAGAAACCCATAATATTTATAATAATTTATGAATCAACCTTTTTGTTACATTCAATTTATTGAAACAATACATTTACGTACTCACTACCCGTTGTACCTTGTCCTCTTGTACTTTTATCCTAAGTTGTTTAGACAACTTAGCTTTTATCTCTATAATGCCGCTCTCCACCCTGTTCTATCAGTTATGTGCATTTCTTTAATCTAACTCTCGATTTCTCCTTTTTATAGTTTCAATTAGCTTGTCATGCCCAACAGGTGTTCTGCCCCCGGATGTCGGAGTAATTACGCAGGAGAACCTTATACTCCAGTCTTTAAGTTGTCAAATGGTCCACCTGATCTTGTCAATCGTTGGCATCGAGCGCTCTGTAGAGAAGGTATCAGAGACTTAAAGAATGTGTTTGTGTGCTCAAAACATTTCCTCGACGAAGAAATTCAGACCAGTTTTTCTATCCATCAACCAGATGGAACATACTTAGAAGTACCAGCTAAGCCTAAATTGCAGAAGGATGCAGTGCCAAGATTTCTACCTGGATGTCCACTTCATCTCTCTTCGTCATCTGACACCATACCTCCGAGATTTGATAGATCTTTGAGAGAACAGCATTTGATTGATACTGCAATAAATGAGAGTCTATTACAGTATAACCAAGACAAAGAACTTTTTCAGATTACCACACTGGAAGACTTGGTATCCAAAAGGAAGCACTCGGGTTTGCCTAATCATTGGTTAGTTTGGTCTTCTGATGATAATTCCTTTAATTTACTCAAACCTTCTACAACGAATAACAGTTTGATTGCAATTAGATGCTCGTTAACTATTACCGAAACATTACATACTATGGGTTTCTACGAAGGTATACGCATTCCTCTTTCTCTCACTCAGATAAATGATATTCGTCAACTTAACGATTTGCTTAAAGAAATTGAAAACCATTCTGCCCCTACTAATTCTCCTGAAACATTCCAACACCATGTCAGAGAAGCAACCGGAAGCATTCATAAAGCTATAGACTCCCTTTCAACTGGAGAAGAATCTGGAAACCAACAGCTTCTATTATCAAGTCTTCAGTTTATTCTATGCCAATTGGATAACGCTTTGATCGCGAAAACTATGAGGCGATACAACATCGAAACTCTTGTCTTGTCCCTCAAATGCCAGCTTATCTCGCCAGTTTGCTATAGATATCTTCAATCCCTGGACTGTCTATCATTGCCGCACATTTCTACTCTAAAGCGCTTATATTCCAATTTTGGTTTGGATTCTGAGTTTACCAACTATCTCAAACAATCAGTCACTCAGTTTAACAAATGGGAACGAAATGTAGTGATTCAGATGGATGAAATTCATGTAAAATCCACATTTACATACAAAGGAGGTAAGATAATTGGATCTTCTTTGAATCCTACTGATCCTGCAAAAACCGTTTTTGCCTTCAGGATATCAAGTTTGTCCAAACGATGGTCCAGTATTGTCCGTTTACTGCCCTGTTCCAGCTCATCTGCTGAGGTACTCTTTCCTATCATCAAAGATGTTATTCGTGATGTTGAAGCATGTGGACTCTCTGTACACGTTTTATGTACTGACAATTACCCGATGAACGTTAACATTTTCAAGTTATTTTCTCCCAGCCGACTTCTAGAGCATATTGTTCCTCACCCTATGGACTCAAACCGGCCATTGTTTTTGCTTTTTGACTTCGTTCATATAATCAAATCGATACGTAATAACTGGCTAAACCAAATAGATTATAATAAAACATTCACTTATCCAGATTTTGAGAACATACAAGTTGCGAGCACTGCAGTTTTCGAAGAAATTCGCGAATTATACAAAAGTGACCAACACTCTGTTGCTAAATTAGCTCCAAGATTAACCTCTAAAGCTTGTTGGCCTTCCACTTTAGAACGACAAAATGTTTCTTTAGCTTTAAGGATATTTGATGAATCTACAGCCGCTGCATTAAACGTTAGCTACCAATCGCGATACCACACTTCTACAAATTCACAGACTGCAAACTTTATTACCATTATTTGTAATGTTTGGAAGATATTCAACATCAATACTCCGAACAAGGGTATCCTTCACAAAGATGAATTTTCAGTTCCACTTACCTACAATAATACCAGATTTATGTTCCTTCAACGTGTAGTTGATTGGGCTGAATGTTGGCGAGTCATGCCTGACAAAAGAGGTAAATTAAGTCCTCAAACCTTTACAAGTTTCCGTCACTCTTGTATTGCACTCCCGTGCATTGTAAACCATCTGACTGGAAATTGTGGCTATTCGTACGTCCTTTCTTCGTTCTTGCAAAATGATCCACTTGAGCATCATTTTGGCTTGTATAGGATGATGTCAGGAGCACAATACCACATTAGCTATTGCCAGGTCCTTGAAACAGAACGGAGAATAAAGTTGTCCAGCATACTCAAATTATTTTCGAAAAAGCCTGTAGAAGATAGCATATCACTTAAGAACTTCTTAGAATCGTGCTCATCCTCTTGTGACTAAGACTCCCATGCGTCTTTCAACTTAGAGATGTATCTCTCGGCGATTCAGGGATATTCAGGGATAGAATTAAACAAGCAAATACTCCAATCACTCTCCTTTATAGCAGGCTACTCAGTGCATGCCTATTACAAACATTCTACTAAATGTCAATCATGTCTCTTATTCCTCACTGAAAACAAAGAAATGGAAATTGAAGAACCTTCAGATTCTGAATATCGATTAATTCAGATAATCGACCGAGGCTCACTAAAATGGCCAAGTAGTGATGTCATAGACGCAATTATTACGCTATGGAAAGTATTCTCTTCTATCGAGAGTCAACCAAGCATATTCAATAACTTTATAACCGGTCCTTCTAGAAGTATCCTGATGCAGTTAACAACCAGTCTTATAGAAGATGAACAAGCTGAAGTATGGAGAGTGATGTGTGACGAATGTGGTACACTCATGTGGGATGTATTAGCTAAACTATTGACTGCTACTTCAAACTGTCTTATATCAAATAAGATTAAGACATGAATTCCCAGCTACCCTTGAAACCGTGTGTCGAAAATACTCGAAAATTAAAGAAATTGAAGCCTAATTAACTTATCACATACCACTTTAATATACGTATCTTTTATTATTTTGTACTATTATCAGGCACTCACTATTTGAAATATGCTTAGTATTAAACCCAATAATATTTTATCTCATGGATTCACATTTTAGTTAATTTTCTCTAACTATAACATTTATTGTAAAAATAAGGACTTAAATGCATCCATGGTCTTCAAAATCGCTTAAGAACAATTTTTAAGTTCACGATTTGGGTGAATAACATCAAATACATGATTATTTGAAATAAAATTTAACGGACTTTAACGACATCCATGGTCCAAAAAATCGCACTAGTGAACAGGCCTTATTATAACGTAGGTCACGGATATTATATTACGTATCTCTATTAATAATGAACCGTTTTCTATTATCTATTCAGAACTACCCTAACCTTCACCATATCGCCAATATTTTTCTAGTTACGATTATTTCAAATTTCTCAGCTTTGAACATACTTGTATTCTTAAGTATTTATGGCTTCAAATTTGAAATTTGAACAAAGATCCTATATCAAAATTCGCACGCTTCTTGGTATTGGCCCGAAGGATATTCTCATTGACTTGGAAGTCGTTTATGGAGATGCTAGCCTTTCATATACTACTGTGAAGGAGTGGACCAATCGGTTTCGTGAAGGACCAGAGTCACTGGAAGATGAGGAACGAATCGGGCTTCCCGGATCCGCCGTGACTAGCGCTGACACATCTGAAAATCCCTGAAGAGTGGAAGAAGATCCTTTTCCACCGTTGAGAAGTTGGCTATGAGTGTAGGGATCTCAACGAGAGCTGTTCACTCCATACTTATCAGTGAGCTGAAAGTTTGAAAAATTTGTTCGATGTGGATCCCGCATTCCCTTACAAAGGACCAGAAGGACTGTCGGGTAACTTGTGCAAGAAAAAGAATCTCAGAGTATAAAGACTTGGATCCAAGAAGGCTGGCAGAAATCATTATTGGTGAGGAGACTTTGATAAGATACGACGAGCCACTATCCAAAGAAAGAAAAAGGTATGGGTCGTAAAGGTGAGGCGCCTCCTCCCAATCCTAGACAGGACTTCAGAGATCAGAAGGTTTATACTCAATTTTCTTTGATGCACATGGCCCAGTTGCCCAGATTATAATATCCAAAGGAAGATAATTACCGGGGACTTCATGCCAAAAGTTGCTTCTCACTCAGAAGTAGAAAAACATCACTGGGAGAGGGGCCGCCAAAGTTTGGACCGCGGGGCCAGCGATTATTACATGATAATTGACGGCCACATAAAACTAAGCTCGTAAGGTCAGAGTTAGATAGAATGAGAGCTGTGCAACTAGATTATCCACCCTACTCACCTGACCTCGCTCCTTGTGATTTCTGACTCTTTGCAAAGTTGAAAAGGAACTTGCAGGCAGGCATTTTGATACCCAGAATCGACCTAGGGAACGCAATTTGGAGATCCCAAAAGACATCCCACCCCGAGACTATAAAAATGTACTTTTTAATGGCCAGATCGTCTCCAACGAGTCATAAGCGTTAATGATGAACATTTCGGGAAAATATACGAATTGTAGATGTATATTTTGTATAGTTACAAAAATATGGGTAGGATCGGAAACTTTTTGAGCATCCGTTGTAATAACAACAAATAATTCATACTGGAACTTGTTTCTAAAAGGATAGAATATTGTACTATTCAGTTATGGGTGATAAAAATATAATCAACTCCCTGTTATCCCTGGTTTATTTGAGTGAGTAGGCATTATATATAGTAGGCCATGATTCGTGTAAATTTCATGTATATACTAACGTTCTTCACCTCAAATCTTGACTGCTAGGAAAACGAAAGGTCTCGGGAAAGTGGAGAAGAAATGAGATAAAATCCAGCTTAGTTTAAAGAGTCCATCGTTTTGTCCCTCTGTCACATATTCACTTCAAGAAAGCAGTCACAGGCCCTCAAAATATCACAACCTATTTTACCAATACAATCAATTGATAGTACAATAATACACCAGATCCAAACAGTGTCTCAAATTGCTGGGATGATATCTACACCAGCAAGATGTCTAAAATGTTCGGTTGTCAAAAGAACAGCATGTGTAGCATATAAAAACCATATCATTAAGAGTGTGGGCTAATTCACTTGAGCGAAATGTTAAGATATCAGACAACCTGGAAGGAAAAACTGAATATGGTGTAATATCAAGCCAGCTCAGTCCATACAAATAGGAACTCCGCATCAAAATAACAATGTTTTTGTTAAATATTAATAGTCTTATAATAATTTAAGCAAAACAAACTAGACAATCGTCTTAGGCTATAAACTAAGGTGACATGCTTTTGGTGACAGGTGTAAATATTGCAGTGTGTTTCAATACCTTTGGGCAGAGAGGGTATTGTCTAAAATTTAATACCTACATTCTCGTCGATACAAATTAATATACTCGAGTCACTTTTAACAGAAATATCGGATACCGACATCTCGCTACACGACATTTCGTTACAGACATTTCGCTACAGACATTTCGCTACAGCGACATTTCGTTACACGACATCTCGCTACTTATTTGATTGGTCAATTTTAATTATTATTTATAATTAAATTATTCCCCTTAAATATCATAAAATCTACCCTTGTAGAATCCCAGTTATAGTTTAGATTCTTGTAAAGCCGTTCAAAGTATTACGTCTAAATGCATTGAGTATATTTTCAGAAGTTACCTCAATCAAATAATTCGAAACAACTGATGATGTTTATACACGAATTGGAATGTAACCTCAAGTAATCATCATCAAATTCTTTACTCTGTAAACATCGTACAGCTGTTTTATGAAGTCAATAAGCTTCAAAATTCAATAAATACGATTGGTTACTTCCATTGTTCAGATCAGTGTTTCTCAAACAAATTATTTATCTATTTTTATTGTATTATTTGTTGATTATTTAATTTGCTAATGGCAGAGCCTCCTGATCAACCATTCAGGTTGATCGGGACAATCAGAGGAGGCAACAAGTTGATGGAAGGAGGCTATAAGTATACTATGCGGAGGAGGATTGGAGATGTGGTGCATTGGCAGTGCGAGGAGAGGGGAACTTGTAAGGCAAGAATTCACACTAAAGATACAGAGATAGTAAAGCGCACGAGTGAACATACTCATGCGCCTGACGAGCAGGCTGTGAGCTGCTGCGAGACGAAGCTGGACATCAAGAGGAAAGCACGAGAGTCCCAGGATAGCGCACACCACATAGTGGGCGAGAGTTTGCAGACAGCATCAGAGGGTACTGCTGCTAAACTACCCAAGCTGGACAGCCTGAAGCGGACAATACAACGCCAACGTGCTAGTGCACTTGCAGCGCCAGTACAGCCTACCACTCTAGCAGAGCTAGCTCTACCAGCAGTCTACCAGCAGACAGCCAAGGGAGAACAGTTCTTACTCTACGACTCTGGTGCAGACGATGTACACAGATTCCTCATCTTCGGGACATAACCCAACCTCGGGATGTTGCAGCGAAGCAAGATCTGGCTAGCTGATGGCACCTTCAAGACGGCACCTCCCCTCTTCGCCCAGGTGTATGTGGTGCATGGACTCCGTGGAGGAGATGATCCTATGAAGACCGGTCATCTGTTACCGAGCCTGTTCGTGCTACTGCCCAACAAGACGGAGGCTGCCTACCTGAGGATGTGGGAACAGATCCGCCTACTGTGTCCACTTGCCCAACCTCAACAGATGCTCCTGGACTGGCGCTGCAAGTGCACTAGCACGTTGGCGTTGTATCGTCCGCTTCAGGCTGTCCAGCTTGGGTAGTTTAGCAGCAGTACCCTCTGATGCTGTCTGCAAACTCTCGCCCACTATGTGGTGTGCGCTATCCTGGGACTCTCGTGCTTTCCTCTTGATGTCCAGCTTCGTCTCGCAGCAGCTCACAGCCTGCTCGTCAGGCGCATGAGTATGTTCACTCGTGCGCTTTACTATCTCTGTATCTTTAGTGTGAATTCTTGCCTTCCATTTTCCTCTCAAATCCACTGCCATGCCCCCATCTCTAATTCTCCTCCTCCTCTCCAATGCAGCTACCAAGGACTAAGGACAGATGTCAAGATGTGGTAGCTGCCGACAAACTCCTCCAACTCGATCTCTAATTATGTGTTTATATTATGTTTTATCTATGTTTATATACTAGTATGTATTGTTTAATTTCCCAGCGGCATGTAATGTACAGTTTGTGTTTATTAAACTATAGAAGACCGCAAAAATCCAAAAATGCAGGGCAAAGTAAATTACCAGTCAATATTAGCCACGGCCTAATCTGTATTATTAAATCTTAGTTTGTGTAGTCTGTCTGTCTCGCTCCCCCATATGGAAAACGTATAGGTTCAGTTCGTAAGTCCAGAACCAAACGTTACACTAAATAACGACAACAAAACAACGTTGTACTGGTAATCGAATATGATAATCTAAACAACATTTTATAAATATTGTTCACTTTTGGGGACAGAAAGTGAGCAGATTTAAAGAGTGGTATAATGTTTGCCAAGGTTGAGATTATAAGTTTATGTACTCGAAGGCCGTAGGCCCGATTGTGGACACGAAGTGTTCGCAACCGCGTAGCGGGAGCAAGCGAAACGCGCTAGTATTTAATGAATTCAGTGTGACACGATTAGACTTGTTTAAGACATACACTCAAATGCTACACTGAGCTGCTCCGTATATTTATCTCTGTAAGGCTGTAACATATAGACGATAAACAGAGTCGTAGATAATCCTATGGAGCACTAATATAGACCAACGAAATAGTAGCATATCATTGTACCATGAATAGTCCTATACAAAATCCCAAGTGTTCCTCAGTGTCAGTGACCGTACCAATTCATATTCCAACATTATATTAAGTTACTATGGGCCATGTACATCCAATTAGAAATTCTGCGTAGTTTCTGATGAGTTATTTCAGCTGTTCCTACTCCTAACTAACAAAGGTACTGCTCATGACATTCTGTCGAAATCGACGGGTAGTTTGCTACTTTATACACTTGAACTAATTAATCGCGTCTTGAACGGTCGAGTAGGATCAAAGTTTTCGTGATATATGTATCAGCAAAACTTAGGTGTGTTTCGTATACGGTATGTCATGTATACAAGATAAATACTTTCGAATATATCCGGAAGGTTGGTGCTGGAGTTATGACGGTCTATAGAAGTACTGTGAACACCAAAAGGCGTTTTCACGCTTGCCTCCAGCAATTGGTCGCCCCACTAGTTCATGGTAAGCGAAGCGACCTTGAATTCCAAGAAAATATTGCTGTCGTTTGTAATTTTGAAAATAGAGTAAAATGCTCTGACTAAGATAGATGAAAGTTATTTTAGGATTCGTAAATATGTTTCATCATGAGCAGACCTGGGGCTGATTATGATTGCAATCGTAATCAATTGTAATCAATTACAACTTTTCCTGTAATCATAATCATAATCATAATCACTCATCAGTAATCATCCCAGGTTTGCCCGTGGAGCGTATCTTTTCAATAGCTGGGAGGATTTTTCGCCCGGACAGATGTCGTTTATCTGACGACTTATTCGAAAAGTTAATGTTTATAAGATGTAACTCTAATTCTTCATGTATCATTCGTGAATTATGCAATATTATCTTATTTATTCAAATTCTACTAGTTTGATATATACGTATATTTTTATCTCAGACTAAGCGCCTCGCCTTTTTGTGCACATGAAACTCCGGGGCTTATTTGGGAAAGACTAATTGGATCGTAAAGGAAAGCGAATTTGTAATCACGTAATCATAATCACGTAATCATAATCATGTAATCATAATCGATTGTAATCAATTGCAATTCCTCCTGTAATCATAATCATAATCATAATCACTCACCAGTAATCAACCCCAGGTCTGATCATGAGCAGTAATATACTGCTCATGATGAACCATATATACGAATCCTAAAATAACTTTCATCTATCTTAGTCAGAGCATTTTACCCTATCAGGGAAACTATACAAGTTTGACCTTAGAAATTCATAGTTGATACATTGAAATTCCTATATTATTATCGAATCTTTATTTCGAGAACAATTTATGAGTATTATTTAACTCTACTTAGAATTGTATATTGATATCTGAGTACTTTATTTATTTTTCAAACCGTTAAACTACTTTAAAATTTGATTTAAAATAATAATTAAAATTGACCAATCAAATAAGTAGCGAAATGTCTGTAGCGAAATGTCGTGTAACGAAATGTCGTGTAACGAAATGTCGGACTTCCCAGAAATATTAGTGCGATTGAAGCACACAAACCTGATTGAACCATTTAGCGAGGGAAATCATTGAGTTAGTTGGGGATTTCTACTATATTACAAGGAATATACACCCATGATTATTAAAATCGATTAATCACAAATTAAAAAGAGCCTACAATAAAATTATCTGAGAGAAACATCAAGTATGCAAAGCAATATATTATCCACCTAGAGAGCGTCATACATGGGAAATTATGCGATTCGAAGAGTATAATTATATAGAGTAAAAAGTGAAACAAGAGAGCACAAAATTGAAAAGTAGAAAATAATATATATAGTGACGCTAAATGATATAGAAAAAGCTAATAATTCACCACTTCAAACATAAATATAGTCTAGGTAAACAATTTGTATAACAGGATAACCTTTGTTTGTGTCCCAATATGGTTGGCATGTAATTCAGTACTTTCGGGACCTGTCAGACAAGACCACAATTGTTTTGAATCATCGTGGTAAACTAATCCGGTATGTAAACAATTGGTCAGGGATTAGAAAATTATATATAATTATGTAATCCATGACTAATCATTTTTTCTTCCCCAGGAACCCGCGAACTAAAACACATTCTAATGGAAACAGCAAATAGGAATTCCAGAAGCTCAAATTTACAAATACAAACCCAACCATCAAAGTATCAAAATTTTCATCCATTATGTCAAACTCCGCAATTATCGAGCCCCCTTGAGCTTCGATATAACAGAAGTTGACCAAAATTTCTGCGTTAAACTCCGCAAAGAATTAAACTGATATAATTAAGAAAGTATTCACAATTAGATTCGAACAAATACATAATGTCAGAGATGGGATTCCTATTAAGGAAATTTAAATAATTCATGAGATGATATTAAGAGCAAAAATATTGTTAAATATTTGTTCTATTTGTTGTTGTTAGATGTATATTCATCAGTAAAACCAATAAGTATTTAACAAGCTAAAAATCTCAAAATCTATAAGTGATGTAAAATCTGACTCCAGATTTAACTATTATAGAGTTAATATACCAATGGCGCAAGTTTTCAGGAAATTTCTAGATGTTTGTCAAGATCGTGAATCTTCGGCAGTAATCCGTTAAACCAACGTTGTCCTAAGTAGCATTAGTAAATTTATAGAGCATATTTTCAACTTCTAACCTAAAATGAAATAATCAATTTCAGAAGTTACGACTAAATCAGTCGGTACATAATTCCCTCCATAGTACCTAAATTATCGGAATGTAGACCCTAGCAAAAATAGGTTTACAGTAATAGATATACGTAAACAGACAAATTAGCATGCAACGGGAAAAAGGCAATGGCCAAAAGTGTAGAATATGTGCAGGTAACTACAATTTCTTGTTGTAATAGACCAGAGCAGAATGAATTATGGATAATTATCAGTGTATAGGATAGAGTTCGATGTGTAAAGGAGGTGGCCATCAGGATAAGGTACTGAGAGAATACAATGCAGTGAAAGCGATTAATGATTGACACGTAAAGAAATATTAAAGTATACTCTATTGGAGGTAGCTGTAACATAAAATTAACAATTTAAATTGTAGCAAACACCAAGAATGTGGCAGTATAGACAACTTAGCCCCAGTAAAGTACCAAAAATGCTGGAAGCTGGCAGGCTTGAAAATGAAAAGATAGTAACCATAACAATACTTGTATAATATGATGTCTGAATAGACGGCTTCTTAAGCAACAAATATGTGCATGTAGGTGACCTTCAAACACAAGCGGACGTGAAACTCGTTAGGCTGTGTTTGGAAAGAAGATTTCAGGAAAAAACTGGTATAAATACAAGAAAAGATATGTTCTTAGTACAGGTATGAATCATATAAGGGTATATTATAACACATTAGAAGAACAATGTTTATACATTTGGTATGAAATTACAGGATATGGGTGTTCAAATAATCGGTGGTAACAGAAAGATAATAGCAAGCACAAGTTTTGTAGTGTATAACATTAAATTAGTAAATTCTCTAAAGAATCGGAGGGCGAAAGGAGGGAACGAAATCAACTACATAGAGATAGAGTACACTTTTTAAAAACTGGAAGAAAAAGAGGAACAAAATGTCAAATTCGAACAAAAGAATAGATATAAACTTCATTCAGAATTTAGAACTCACGAGTAATTTAACGATAGACAAAAATCCTCTTTGACAAGCAATATGAAGAGGCGTACAGCCTTTCTTATCACGAAGAGAAGTATCAATATCTTTGATACTAATGAGAGATTTGACAATAATACTGTTACCTCTGAAACAAGCTATATGAAGAACTGTTTGGCCAAGTTCATTTTGTGCGTTAACTTGAGATGATTTAGACTCCAATAGGATTTTAGTAAATATATCAAGCTGATCACTCCGTAAAGCCTATAAAATCAGTATATATGAAACTATACAAGTATATTTAAAATATTAGATAAAGGAGGCCTTCGTACACTGGGTCAGAATTAACTTAAAAAGAAACAGGTAAGTTTCTGAGTGCTCACGATTGCTTCACAACGAGATAATTTCCGCAAAATGCGCCTTGAATTAAATAAAATTGGAAATTTAGGGAAATCATTAAGATGGAAAGCAACAATTATTGGGAATAAGAATGGATTATGAAACAAGAGCTGATATCTGCCATTGATTTGTTAATCTAGGCACTCATTAAATAAGTAACAAATTCTCAAAGTTTCCAATTCGTATAGAGTAATGAAGAGGATAAAACATAAAAGGACGATGACAATGCATTGGGAGATTATTTCGACATCAAGAAATTATGTATATCGAGGGGAACATATGATTCAATTTTAAACAATCAAACATATACTACGAGCGTTGGAAAAGTTCTTGATATATAGTAGCTATATATTAAAAATGAACCCTTTTACGATTGTGTATCTATATCCACCTGAATTAGAAGGCAACTATTGTTTGTTTTCTAGATTTAGCCATTTCAATATGATATATTTTTACTATTTTCAAAAAGAAAAAGATTCAAATTGAAATAAAGCATTAGCGACTATATCAAAATTGGAACTGAACTTAATTTCGCAGGCAAAAAGACATTCTAAGTAGTTGAAATATATTTTTCAACTCAACCATCCATCTAACAACTGCTTCCCCTCACGATTTCGAGAGGGCAGTAGTTGTTAGAAGATGATTACCTGAGAGGACGTCATAAAACCTCCGTTACTACCAGAATTAGGCTAGAAATTGCATGGACGGTGGAAGAAACCCATATCACAGTGAGGAGTTAGGCATACGTGCGGATATTTTAACGGCAGCTGCTGACGCCATTATCGTCTATGAACTAAAAGTTTCGCTGACGCTATTATCGTCAAAGACAATATGCTCCAGGTGGATCCCATATCCCTCACAGATTCACAAAAGGGCAGTCGCGTTACCAGCGAATATTCTTAGAGTACGTTTTCGAATATGCTAGAAAAAAAACGCCATTTCTTTGATTGACGGGAATATGTTAACAAAATGCCTACAACAAGCTAATTAAAATATCATAATTCAAGAATACAAAATAAAAAAATAATTTCGAGAACATGTGAAATAATAGCTTGTAATTCTGTATAGTTACAAAAATATAGGGTTGGGTCGGGAACACTTTGAATGCCAGATGAATTAAGCTAAGAAGTGTAAATAATAAGATTTGGTCGCATAAGCATAAATTGGTGAAAGTCCTTTTGAGGGCTCTTCTAGTTGTTCCCGATCAATTCAGAAATTGAATGAATAACCTTGAAAACGTCAGTTCTATGGTAAGTGTGAATTCACCGGAACATTTGCGTAGTGCTGTTACGGGTTAACCAGACCACCTGAATATTCGTTCCTCCGAACTGATTAAGATTCTCACATATTCGCGCCCACCCTGAAAATGGAACTCAATCCAATTCCAATCCCTATCATTCTTCCAGAAATTAGTTTTGAATTTTAAGTATACATTGCAAAATAAATATCTAGGGGTCCGAATGAAAGCGGAAATGGTGGAAACCCTACAAATATTCCGCCAGGATCCTCCATAAGTCATTTCTATGGAAATTCAAAAATTCTGACATTTCACAACTTTCTACCATTCAGTCAAAGGCGTCAAATAACTTAGTCATAATGGTGGGTATTTCAAATGTCGCAAAGGACTTTACAAAATCAATATAGAATAATATCCATGCATCATTCCTATCCCCAATTAATGTAAATAAGAACTGTTCATCTTGCCTTTTTGATTTTTGATTTTTAGTGCAACGCGCCTTTTAACTACATAGTTTTTTGGTCGGTTGGCAATATATTAAAATATACAAAAAGTTATTTAAGATGTGGTTCTTCGCTTGTATAATATTGAATTTACATATCGTTCTCAATACACATATAAGTGGAAGAAAAAAGAATTTGCGTTCCATTGGGTTGAAGACAGATACGGCTTACACTAAAATGTAGGCAAAGAGAACTGAAAATATTTTGAAGCGTGAAGACAGAGCTATACAAATAATTTAGCGGATGTATAAATAAGGAAAATCTGAGGTACCAAGACCGTTAGTGTATGGTCCACTTCACGCAGCGACATAATAACCTTAGCCGTGTTATCATATAATCTGAAAAGGAAGTAGTATACAACCGAACGTCTGAGATCATGGCAGTCTCGTCAGGAGGGTGCCCGGATCTCAGAACTAAATACACTCAATGGTAGACCAAATCTATAAACATTTAAAATATCGAGATGCATTAGAATTCCCTAGAATCTTGCTGTTTGTGGTTACTAGGAAACGTGTTAGACATGATATTCAACTGAAGATTAGGTAAAATAAAAGTTAATAATCAAATGAATTCCAAAGATTTGGAAATAGTGCCTGGAATAGAGAGGAGCTCGAAGCTTGGAGTTCCAGATCTCGGAGGTTCTACTGTATCATGTTAAGAACACATATAAATATGATAGCTAATAAGTGTAAATATTATTGACTGTTGATCGGAAAAAATTCCTTCAGGGATTTCCAATCTTCAAAGGAAAAGAATTTGCGTCTTTAAAATGACGCAAGTATATGAAATATTATAATTGTGTGTGTTAGTTGGGGATTTTCCGGTAATATCAATTGAACATTTCGCTCACATCTCTTTACAGCAAATGTTAAAATCTTGAAAAAATCTTATTCTTCTATTCTATAAACTGAATTCAGCAAATATAATTCATAGATTGTTATGAGTTGGTATATTATTGTCACAACACTAAAGCTTTAGACAAAAAGATGTGGAGAATTCAAAGAAATGGTAATTGGAAACCTTGACCATCAATGCGAATAATACAATATAATTTGCCCAGATTTTCACTGCTTTAAGAAATTCTGGGACCGCTCCTATTTATGCCGCATTATTATATATTGATTAACAGCGACAGTTTTACAATAGCTTAATATAAGTAATATAGAACACATCATCAATCGATTTATATGATATATTACATACTAAACATAGTGAAACTTAAGAATTTGGAACTAGAGATAGGTTACACTATTTAACAAATAATAATTGATTCCTATATCACAGAAACCGAGCATTTTTACCGAATTTACTTATTTATGTATTGCATATTATTAGTACAAAAATGTTTGGATATTAGAACAACAAATTACCAACCATTTTACGAGAAAAACCCAAAATTAAACCACAACTTGTGTCTCATCCTTCGATAATTTGTAGAACATAATATAGTATCATTCATTTCAAAGGGAATCCTTGAAATTATCTAAAATATATCAAAAAAATCATAATACAAAAGTTGGAAGGTTCTTGAGTTACCATAGTAGAAATTTCGATAATCGAGAATATTATTCTCAGAATAGAAAAGTTGAATATATACCTTAAAACAAACTTACCATACCCTTGTAACACCATTAGATATGATATCTCCCAAGCTATTAGGAATGAAAACCTAACCAACATGTGCATACTCACGAATACATCATATTTGTAAGAATAATGACTTAATGTGTCCTACCAAACAATATTAAGATAGTACCAATTCCAGGGGATACATTTTTGATTCTACATTGCATTGTAAATAGCAGTCAGTCAGCTAATTCTCTGATACATTCCAGGGGCAAATCTTTTCATATCTAATCGAACAACTTCTAAATGCAAGATTCGCACATAGCGTAAAATTTCCAGCAATTAGATGAATCACTTGACCATACTTAAGATATTTTTCAATAGCAACGCAGGAATGTGAGTCCGGAATGTAACAACATTCCATCCTCAAACATTGTCCTAATCCCATCGATTGATCCCTTATTCCACGCCGCATGGTGAGTTGAGTCTAGATAGACCAGGGGTTCTTAAACTGGGAGAGCGCGCCCCCTAGGGTGGCGTAATGGTAGTGACGGAGGGGCGTAATACCCCGAGAAAATGCAAAGGCATCAATTATAGAAGAGTAACAGCTTTAGCTAAATTTTGACTTCTTCAAAGCATATGGTTTTATATTACTTAATGACGAAATCAAAAAGTGCCATTCTAATGAAATACGATATTGTTTAATCCATAACAACTTTTGTTCAATCTCGATAAATAAACAATACCAAATTTTAAAAGCAGTATCTGTTTTCCAGTGTCGATATAATATCCTCCTAAACCTATGGCTAGCTGTGCTAAAAAGAGGAAATATTTGGATGGCTACATCAAATATGGATGTACTGCCATTAGTAAGAATGGTATCGAAATGCCACAGTGTGTTATTTGTTATAAAACATTGGGAAATGATGTAATGCGCCCGTCACGTTTGGAGCGACATCTATCTACAGTTCACCCAGGTCTTGTAAAGCCAAAGGACTACTTCGCTGGGAAGTCGATATAATTGAAGCGAGTGAAATTGGACAGAGATGGAGATTTTTGTGAGGGTTTAAAGAAGGTTATGGAGGCATCTTACGAATTCTCTTTACTAATGGCAAGAGCAAAAAATTGCACAATATAGCTGAAACACTGGTGAAGTCTTGCATTCTTAGTGCAGCAAAGCTAGAACTTGGAGAGGATAGCTAGCAAAAGTTATTTAAAAATTTCGCTATCAGACTCTACTGCTAACTTCGAATTGATGAAATGGCAGATGATAATAAACCCAGGTGTTGGAGAAAGTTCGATCTTCGCCATTCTTCGCAATTCATTGTCACGAGACTACAGATGTGTCTCAGTGCTCTGAATTGCTTGTATATGCACGGTTAATTGTCAATGGAACCCTGGAGGAGATGATATTATGTTGCCCAATGGAGACAACTAATAAAGCAGATGATGTTCTTGTTGTGGTGTCAAAATTGTTTGAGAAAAACAATCTCTCTTAGGACAGATTAGTTGGTGTTTGCACAGATGGAGCTCCAGCAATGTTGTGTGCTCGTTCTGGATTTGTTACAAAGATCAAACTGAAGAGTCCTCCAGTTGTTGGAACTCATTGCGTCATTCATCGTGAAGCACTTGCAGTACGGACCCTTCCAGTCGAGCTTATGAATTAATCAATTATGTGATCAAGATAGTTAACTTCATAAAAGGGACCCTGAATACACGATTATCTGCGAGGCTCTGTCATGACATTGGAGTAGAACACGAAGCATTACTGTTTCACACACATGTACGCTAGCTTTCAAAAGGGAATATGCTAGGAAGATTTTATGAATTAAAGGATGAAGGTAATGTATTTTTAGAAGACCAGAAAGGTTGACCTCCTTGCTATTTTCGACTCCGAGGAGTTTGAGTTATATTTAGCATACCTCGTTGATATCTTTGAGGTCTTAAACAACCTCAACCGCCAACTACAAGGCAAGAACAACAATATTGTCTGTCATTACGACGCCATTCGAGTTTCTATTGCCAAGTTACACTTATGGAAACATTAATCTCGGATCGAAATACAGGGCCATTTTCACACTTTGATGAGGCTCTCAAAGAGAAACTCCTTCATGATAATTTTCAACAATTAATTCAGACTCATCTTTAACTACTTAAAGATGAATTCTGTCGCTATTTTCCGGATATTGAAGAAGAGAGTTCAGAATGGAAGCTCATCCGGAATCATTTCTCACTGATGTTGAAGATGTCCCTATGGACATTCAGGAAGAGTTTTTAAATATGAAGTGCGACTCTCCTGCAAAGAATGATTTCAACAGACTCTCTTAGAGGAGTTCTGGCGCAAATATTTAGAAATATATCATAATGTCAGTTTACTAGCCTTGTGTGTGATCGTTAGGTTTTCTTCTACATATCTCTGTGAAGCTGCATATTCCACACTAGTGTACATAAAGAATAGGTACCGCAACAGGATGGACGTAGAAAATGACATACGTTGTGCTCTCTCTGAGACACCCCCGAAGATTAAAAGACTTGTAGAAAAAGAACAGTTACATCCTTCACATTGATGGAGCTGTTTTACTATATTGAGATTCTTAACTATATTAGAAATTGTTGTGTTTTTCCAATTTGTTAGTCAGAAGAAGCGTGGGGGCGTGATAATTCACAGATTGGCTAAGGGGGGGATGGGGTCAAAAAGTTTAAGAACACCTGAGTTAGACACATGTCGGCAGTCTAAATTATATTTAATAGCATTTTCCTCTATCGACCTCTCTGGTCCCAAGAAATGTGCGAAAAATCGGTTTAATAGCGTGTAATATGTGAAAATTTCATTTATAAAAATTTCAAAAAGTTAGCCGCTGGGGATGTATCGGAGAATTAGCTGATTACCGCTATTGAAAATGCAATATGGAATCGAAATGTATCCGTCTAGATTGGTCCCCAACCTAATAATGTTCATGAGCCTCGAAAGTAGAAGAGTGCCATTTTCGCTTTCTGTTTTCATCATTTTACAGAAAAGCCACCTGACTAGAAAGGAATTTGGACCTTCAACAAAGCCATCGCCGTCAATGTTATGGTAACCAAATTAAATATTCTATACAATGAATTATGAGTAATTAAGGGTTAGTTATTTTTCAAACGTCATAGTTCTGGGATAATTTTAGAGTTGGTTTCAGTTCCAGTTTCAACTAACAGTTAAAAATTCAAACTAAGTTTATAGTAATTTTGAATTCGCCTTATATAAAGACATAAGTTTTGCAATTTACAAAGCTGTGTTTACAAGATACTTTTCGAGTAATTCGAGTTTAACAACGGTAGAAATTTGAATATTTTGAAAATTCTTGACCAAACAGCAAAATAATCAAATTGTGACATCATAAGCCAGAAACCACACTAGCAATTGTTCCGAATTTTAGAGAAAGAAAGACATGTTAGTAGCTTGCTCTACAGCAATTTGAGACAAATTAGTTGATGGTGAATGCCTGGCTGACTGTACATGAATTCCCTATTATCAAATTAGAAATTTTGTAAGGAATTATATACAGATCAATTTATATATTAACTAGAGATGAAAATTACAAGGAATCAAATAAGGCATATTGTAAAGAATAAATGCAAATTAGAGACATATTTTGGCAAAACCCTGAAATGTTTCAATATGTTATGTTTGATAATTATCTGATATACGAATATACAGTCTGTCCAAGAATTATTGCAACACCAAGCCATTTATAGTCAAACCACAATTTACTGAATACGCAACTAGCTATATATTCGAAACTTTCGAATTACAAAAACTTATACGTTACATCTCTATTCCGTTTAAATTTCTTTAAATTACATTATTATTGTTCTCAGTCACTTAATACATAATTATGGCGTCACTGTTTTAATAGAATTCATTCGTAATCAGCGTTTTTCCCTTAACTATTTAGTATAGATTATTTCAATGGCTCAAGAGTCATACAGAATAAAGATTGAGACTCTGTTGAATGGAGGTAAACATACACCGACTGAAATTTCACGACTTTTGAAAGAGAATCGGACTATAGGGTGAAAAAACGACTTGATACCGGTGTTTCCATTAAACACAAACAAGGAGGTGGGAGACCTGGTAAAATATGCAAGATCATCAAATATTCTGCTGCACAGATAATTAAATCAGATCCAGAGATAAGTTTACGCAAGCTGGCTAATAAATTAACAGAGAAAAAGAAGAAGAAAGTTTGTAAGAGTACTGTTCATTGGACACTGCGTGGTCTAAAGTATTCTAAGCCTTGTCACACACAAATTCCGTTGTTATCTAAAAAAATCGGTTGTTTAGGATTGAGTGGGCGCGTAAAAACATGAATAAATCATGGTGCCGGACTGTTTTTTCGGATGAAGCATCTTTTTGGTTGAATAGGGAGAGAGTCAGAATGTGGACAAAATCGGGAAAAAACGGTTCCAAAAAACAACGAAGCATTCGTCAAAATTACACATTTAGGCGGCATTATTCGTCTTTTGAGACGTTTCCTATCTGTATTTTTCGACAGAACTTGGACGCGAAGCTGTTGGTTAATATTTTAAAATGGCATCTAATCGACCAAGCAGAGATATTTCATAGAAACCGCTGGTTTCTTGTTCAAGTCAATGATCCTAAGCACATATCAAAGTTAGTCAAAGGATGGATGTCTGAGAATATGCCGAAAATTGTGCTTGAATGGCCAAGTCAATCACCAGATCTTAACCCTATCGAAAATGTGTTTGCAATCTTGAAGGGTCATGATAGCAAACATCATCCTAAGAACTTAGCAGAGCTGGAAACTTCTATTTTGGGAGTTTGGGATTCACTGTCACCGGAATTCCTAAGATCTTATTGGAAATCAATGAAGCGTAGGTGTCAGATGGTGATTGACAATAACGGAAATAAGATTAATTACTAATTTGAGTATACTGTAAACAAATTGATATCACCTTAAACAATATAATACATAAAATTCAGATGTTTTTATAAAATAACATTTACTTTAACAGTGTTGCAATAATTCTTGGACAAACTGCACTAACATTCACAACCAAAAAATCAGATAATCGTTCTCTAACTGACACTCATCTTCAGGACTGTAGTTACCATTAAATCACCTGAATATGTATCAGAAACGTTCTGCTAACTGCTACTAAGGGTATTAAATATAACGAAATATAGTGATATTCAGTCTCATACCATAACACAGGACTAAATGGCTCAAATTCAAAGGATAGAGTCTAAGAAATCTGGTATATTAGTATACAAGCTTGAACAAAGATAGCACCACAATAGATTAACCAAATATTTCGCATGCTCAAATATCCCAAGACGCACTATGATTACGATAGCCCATTCGCACACGTTTTACCTACCTAGGAAGAACATATGCATAAACAAAAATCCGTATCCGTAATATCTAATTAACTTTCTCGTTCCTGAAGAAGATGAATGATAAATTCAAAATCAGCACCACTCACTTTGCTAGGAAAGCATGCAATGGATAGCAATTCATTTGAATACTGATATAGCTTCTTTGATATATATATAACAGATGTATTATTATAGAATACAGTAAGTAATAAATTTGATTGACGACAAAAATAGAAATACATAGTATCTCATCTAAAACATTACATTGCTCATTGAATTCGCATTGAGGAATTAGCTCTACTTAGTATGGATTTCGAGCAGAGCAAATATGCAATATTCAATCTTGAATCATTAAATATATCAAGAATTTATGGACCAACCGCACAATAGGGGGTTTTTGATTTTTCAATGGTATTTACCTATAGAAGATAAACAATTCAGCCAAAAATTTTCGCCAAAAATTGCAGGTCGAAGCACAAGCCACAACAATTGTTGGGCCAATATTTTAGTCCATGCAAAGGAATATGCTTGTTTCTGATCCAGAACGTCCTCAAATTTTTGTCCTCCGTCCATAAAACTAGTATTTGGATAATGAACCAAATTTAAGAATAATATAAATCTTTGATCTTAGGATAAATCTTTCATGATAACTAGTCCGATGAGAGTTGTATCACAATCGGGTTCAGAATCTGTTTGACTAGAAATGAAACTGCGTATGAAAGGGAATTCCCAACAGATGATGTAATGCCTTATCATGTTAAAGAAAGTATTCTATAGTTTGAAGCTGCAAAATTCAAAATGAGGACCTAGGTGAGGATATCAACAATAAAATGGATAGAATTGTACATATTTTAGAATTGATGGTTTCAAACCAGAATTGGTTGATTTCCCGAATTAATGTAGCTACTCTGGACTGGAAAATATTCCGCTACCTCCTATATAGTAACCCAGTCTTTTGCAACAAGGATACACTTAACCAAAGTATTTTATCACACTTTCTCCATCTCTCCAGCAGCAGGATAATGATCTGCATCAATAAAGTTGCAGTATATGATTGTGTTTGTTTCCAATAAGACCATAATACCATTAAAAAATAATGCCAACGGTGGTTAGAATTTCGTATTTTATCGAAAATGGTAATAAAGTTAAGTACATTTCATAGTCTACTAGAACTATACAGTCAAGGGACAAAAGTATTCGACCACACAAATACATTGTCATAAATTGTATACTTTTCCCGCTCCTATATATTGTGTAGTCTATATTCGTAGCTGCAATCTAGTAATTTCCATAGAATAACATATGTTTTTCAAGAATTTCAAAAAAATATTCTCGATTTACACTTTTTGGAGGTGTTAATTGTCAATAATTATTAGATAATTATTGATAATCAAATATGTGGTAATTCAAAGCCTATTAAGAATCTATAATTTCTGACTTGATATTTGAATTCTACGTAGGCGAGTTACCCCAGATTGAAATTTCCAATCGAATTGAACAACTTTTACCAAAGTTATAGAAGAATTCCAATTTGTGCCATTTGTGCCACCTTTTGCCCAAGGTGGCACAAGTGGCCGCTGCCAAGAAGTTATTTTGTAATTCAAGGGTTAGCATAGTCATATCATTCGAAAATAGTACTTTGACTTATTCCTCCTAACCCTAGTTGATTTCCTTGTAGTGGCGCTTTTTCCTACCACCTGTGCCACTTTTTCAAAAAGTGGCACAAGTGGGACAAATTGAAATTCTTCTATAACTTTAGTAAAAGTTGTTCAATTCGATTGAAAATTTCAATCTGGGGTAACTCGCCTATGTAGAATTCAAATATCAAGTCAGAATTTATAGATTCTTAATAGGCTTGAATTACCACATATTTGATTATCAATAATTATCTAATAATTATTCATAATTAACACCTTCAGAAAGTGTAAATCGAAAATATTTTCTTGAAATTCTTGAAAAACATACGTTATTCTATGGAAATTACTCGATTACAGCTACGAATATAGACTACACAATATATAGGAGCGGGAAAGAGTATACAATTTATGACAATATATTTGTGTGGTCGAATACTTTTGTCCCTTGACTGTATGTATTTTTTAGAGTATTCAAACCCAAATATAGTCATAATTAAATTAATTATAATAACAAATTAACGGACTAAATGTCCACTATTTATAGGATCTATGGGTAAGGTCACTTTTTCCTTCCACTCCAAAAGGCAATTTTATTTTCCATTGCAATTCATGTTGGATATAAATACTATGTAGACCCATCGTAGCCACCACTAGTAGATAAACTCTTTCAGGACTAACATAGCGAACATCTAGTCTTGTCCATAGATATATACTACTTTTCCAAAGGACAAAATCGAATTAGTTCGAGTTAAGGGTCTTCAGGAATGCAAGGTTAAATCTTTCATTACTGGGAGATGTAGGAGACAACATTGGAGCAAGTAAATTAAATGTATAAGATACCCGCTATTTCCAAGAAAGCATTCATTCGCAATTGGAAAATCTCTGCTGGAATTTTCGGATTAACCTCTGATATTGGCTAAATAAATGTATCATGTGTGATCCCAAGCTATCTTGCAACCCAACCACATCAATGAATTTCAATTCGTAATCACAGATAGCTTGGAAGTTCATCCAATGTGTATTCTTACAATGCACACATAAATCCATTCATTAATAGGAGGTGCAACAATAGGTACATGAGTGCCATAAAATGAATTTTCTTAACACAATCCAATACAAACTAGCTACATAATTATTTAATTATATTAATGGTGGCTTTAGCAAAAACGAAGAGGATGGCAATTGGTTTTGATACATTTTGAACAAAGTATCCTACCCAACATGAATACAAATAATGCTACATATATGCATAGCGATCAGGAAATATAGCCAATATAACAAAGGGGGACTCGAATAAAATGCATCCAATCGTAAATTATACTAAATTATTACCCGTACAGACAGCATATTTGTTAAATTTGTTTAAAGTGGCATTAGTAATTGGAGGCAATATATGTATTGTTAAAATGTAATTAATTGTGCTTCCAATATTAGTGCCACTTTAAATAAATTTGACCGATAGACCAAGCTGTCGGCAAAGAATGCAATTTCATATATTTTGCTCGCTACGCTCTCAGTTTGGTACAAAATTGAATAAAAACACTACAATAGTGTCAAAATTTCGAATTCTCAAAAACAGAAATTTTGCTGTGTCAACATTCCTCTGCTAAGGTTACGTCTATATTATCAAGGATTATGTATCCCACTTAGCATCTACTACATTTCATCAATTGCAAGTATTATTCTATCTGATACACAAATGGAGTTATAAGTATACTACTATTCCCTAACATCATTCTTACAAGCGTTGTTCAATAAATAATGAGACTTCTCATAATTCATATAATAAACCTATACTTATCATAATTGACTATCAAATGTTTCGATAAATTCCTCCTTTAACTTTATACATCATTTCCATCGTCTGGTAACTTTTCCAGCCCAGTGGTATAGAATTCTTTAGGGGTCCCTTTTCCCACTGTTTTATTTCATACTCCAGCCGTTTGAAATCCTCAAATCTCTTCCCTCGAAGGGGTGTCTTCATCTGTCCAAACTGTCAGTAGCCGCTGTGAACCAGCTCTGGTCTATACGGGGGAAGAGGGAGGCATTTGAATCCTAAGTCGTCAATCGCAGCCATGGTCTTGGAGCTTACATGGTGCCTTGCGTTGTCATGTTGCAGCAATACGCCATGTGTTAACTTGCCTCGCCTCTCAGGTTTAATCGCTTGACACAATTCTTTCAATTCGACAACGTAAAATCACTGTTTATGGTTGTCTTCTCATGCAACAAGTCGAGGTCTATAATTCTTCCCTATCCCAAAATATTGTTGTCATTCTCTTCCATGCTGATTTTTCGGCCTTTACCTTGATGAGTGCAAATTCATCACGTCTCTTACACTGCTTCAATTGAGTTTGCTCTCTGGTTCATAATAATGAAACCAAATTTCATCCCCCGTTACTATACGATCCAAAAAGTCTTCCTCTGCCTTGTATCTTGAAAGTAATTCTTTGCTAGCTCTGACCCTTTAGCGTTTTTGTTCTTTTGAAAGTTTTGGACCCAACACGCAATTACCTTCGACATTTCCAGATCTTCAGTGATTATCGAGTGTAGTGTGGGTATGTATATACCTATCCTCCCTTCTAACTCTCGCAGGGTTATTCGTCTGTCCTTGTCCAAAATTGTTTGGACCCTCTCGATATTACCACGGGTTTTTGTGGAAGTAGGACGACCTGGACAAGGGTCATCGTGGAGTTCCAAATCACCATTATCAAAACGTTCGATCCATCTATATATGGTGGTTTTCGAAGGACATTCATCACCGAAAATTTCCTTCATTTCACGAAGAATGTATGAGCTAGTCTTCCTCTTTTCCACAGGTACCAAATTATTTGTAGTTTTCCTTCTTTGCTAAAATCCATTAGTTGAAAAAAGTAGTCTATACAAATGAAATTTAATACTGAAGAATATGTTAGTAGAGTAAAGAGTATGTTGTATCGAAGTTAGACAATCAAGTTAGGCTTGTAATCTGATATTAGGCTTAGAGCTGTATTAACTAGAATATGAATTCGATGCAGTAGTCTCATTACTTGTTGAACAACCCTTGTACTTATCAAAATATAATTTTGTGAATGTTTCTAAACACTCGCGTTTGGTCTAATTTTTCGAGATCTCTCATTTGGAAATTTTTGCCTTGACATCAATACCACCAATTTTGTGACGTCACAGTTATGGTGACCAATATGACCATCCTAACTTATATTAAACTTCATCAATTGGAAGTAATAATCTAGCTGCTATCGTTAGTAAGTTATTTGGGTGCATTTCTAGACTTATGTGGTCTATGAGGATAGATAAATTGTGTCCATTGTGTCGGTAATTATTGTTCAGATAAAATAATTAATATATAGTTTTCAATAAAATATTTTACTTAATTCGAATTAATATAGAAATATTTCTAAATAAGACAGATAAATTATTCAGTGCAAATAAAGATTGCGAAATACGAACAATTAAAGTCCAATTAAATTCAAATTAAACGAAATATCATCCATGAAAGAGTTATGGAATTTCTCGAAGTTAATACAATTTCAATCGGTAATTCAAAGTTGCAAATTGTTTCAGATAAAAAATCATATACCAAAGTAACTTAGCATATAAAACCTCACGAATTAAATATTTCAAAGGCATTGAAGTATTAAATCGAATAAGAAACCATTAGTTAGTCTACTAAAGCCGTTAGCAAATACAGAAGAAATACAAGTACTCGAGGAAGTTCAAAATATTAGTATATTTGGTGAGGTAGTAGAAATCTTGTATATAGTACAGGAATACATAAACAGAAAATGTAATACTTTCTGTTTATACCATGGTTTCTGGTTCCCCTATGCCAAATTGTAAGTAGTATGTGTAATATATGTATGTATATTCAGGCGTTTAGACGATAGAAAAAATCATAGGGCAATATATGTTTCTGATTATTGAATATTTTCAGATACGAAGAGAAAGTTTTCATGCATAATATGTTGGAATCATTCATTGCAGAATTATACTGATATTTGTAAATTGCTTTAGTGATAAATGGTAAAATGGCTCCGAATACTATTTCTGAATGTATCTCTTTGAGCCATCTTGAGAAAGAAATTCTATAATACGAGAGTGGTATACGATAATATTAATCATCTGTGATATTACATTACAAGTAATGTATATCAACTTCTCTTGTGTGTAGGTTAACTACAAAGAAGTCTCTAAATTTATGGATTTCATGAAACAAGTAGTAATGGGAACAAAAACAAGTATGATGAAATGACTTCCTATTCGTACTAATGATCCAAGCAAGTGTTGTATAGTATTACGAATATAGTCTATGCAATAATCAAAATCTCAAGACACAATAAATATAGTGACGCAACTGAAGAAAATAGAGAAATAAAAGAAATATAAATTTAAATTTATAAATCATAGAAATAGTAAAGCCCCCCTGTTTTTATAGGAAATTGAATTATAAGTTACAAAAGAAGGTAACTATAAATTTTTAAGGGGCTGTGATGAAAAATAACCCCAAGAATTGATATCAAAGTTATAATTCGCAATAGACAAAAAACCTGAGAATTTATCGATTTTTGCAGGCCGTTGCTGGTGATAATTTAGTGTTTCACGAAAATATCAATATTGTTATAGACGTCTATATCTCAACTATCGATTAGCATCAAAATAATTGAAAATTAGTCGGATATAGGGTAAAATTTTAATTTTGGTACTGACCCTACTTTATGTAGAATATGATTAATCCCCTACCACTCTCACTCACAACTTAAAATATATATTCCTCTAGCTCCGTCATTTGTTAATATTTTTTAATGAAATTTAATTTACATAAACATCCAGATCACTAAAGCATGCATATAAAATATCAGAATTGAATTCTGACTTTTGGCTGGGCATGTTAAGGGAGTCGTGACACTAAATTTTAACCAAAAAGTAACTAAAAGTAAAAGTTTTTAAATTCATACGTATGGCTTCAAACGTTCAACTCTCCTATGTCCAATGATACGAATTTCGTTTAAATCTGATAAGTATAAGTGAGTCAAATTTGTGAGTGAAGTGACCCTAGTCCAACTTCTTCGTTGAATTTTTGCATATAAAATATTTCCAAAAGTAATGAAATTTTTAAATGAAATTTTAAATACATAATCAAACAAACATCAATAGTATGTAGAAATAGACTTTGAAAAAATAATAATGAGAGTCCAGTCAAACAACACATTATAGTTGACACGAATGGAAAAATTTTCAAAACCTCAATGCTAAGTGACCACACAAATTTTTACAAGTCTGATGACATTTTCAGAATAAACCAAACCTATACTTTCGAATAATTACAAGTGTTTTCTCTAGCTATACAAAAGTTGGTCAAATAAACGATTGAAGTGTACACGTTTTGTTAATTTGAATTGGCTGCAAACTTCTTGTTCGTCCTTAAGAATACATTGACTACTTAAATCAGTGATTTGTGTCGCTACGCAACTAGATGTTTCGACACTTTGTGCATAACATTGTAATAAAACAGAAAATAGAAAGATTCTATCATCCACGACCAATGCAAATTACATTAAATGGCTTTCTGAGGTAACACTGGAGTGACCAAATAAGTTAGTAACAGTCATTTAACTATCAACAACTAAACATGCATATTTGTCAAATAGCAGCAAAAATTTTGATTTTGAAAACCAAAAAATGTAACATAATTTTGTCATAGGTGTTATTTTTCTTTCAAGACCCGAAATTGTCCGGGCCAGGCACAAAACACACCTGCATGTAAAAGATCTACCATGGGAGCCTTTCAGTTTATTTAATGAATTCTGAATATTCAACATATATATACCCTCGAGCCTGCGAAACCCAGAAATCCTAAATGCGGGTAAAAGATTCCAAAAGCAAAACTACAATTGAAATTTTAGCAAAATACCCTCATAATTACATAAATTTCAAAGTACAGTGGACATGTCCATTAGTAAAACTACTTGTAGGTGTTCAAGAGGCATCTGTATATTTTGATCGAAATTTAAGTAGAACTTTGATCAAATTTTCTTATGTCTAACTTTGATCGAATGATGAAAAAGGCAAATTTTGATCAAAGTTCTACTAAACTGTCTCCAGTCGAAATTTGATCGAAAAATTGTAGAATTCTGATCGAAAATGGAAAATACAACAAAAAAATTCAGCGACACGCCATTTTACAAAGATTAATAATAATCAATCCAAAAAACTCCATCCAATCATAAAATTAGCATAAATTCCACACTAATTTTATATTTTATTAGTTAAAAAGAGTACCATTGGGAGGCCATTAGGGATTTATTTCGTTACCTTATGGCTCTGGGAGTATTTATTTGTGTTCGTTATAAGCTACTAAAGGACGGGAGTGTGGAATTTATGCTAATTTTATGATTGGATGGAGTTTTTTTGGATTGATTATTATTAATCTTTGTAAAATGGCGTATCGTTGGATTTTTTGTTGGATTTTCTCCATTTCGATCAAAGTTCCCATTTTGATCAAAGTTCTACATAAAATTCGATCAAATTATACAGATCCTTCAAGACCAGTGTCATTGGAGATGGGAGATCCCCGCCCGAGGTATTACGAGTCGAGTGCTCATGTTCACAACTCTAAGTCCAGAGTGTATGCTGACAGGGCGAGTCTGCAGGCTTGGGATCTAGAGTAGCGATAGAAGGAGTGTTGCATGATTATGAATTGGAAATTCTGAAAATAGAGAAATATTGTTTGTAAGCGAATTTATACTCACTATAAGTGAAAAGAAATTGGGATTCTTTCTTGGATTTGTTACGATTATACGTGGCAAGTTGGGATCTGATTTTGGCCTCATGGGGTATTTGATGGTGTGTTTTGGGTGTCAATTGTTGGATGATGTGACTGTTTGATAATATTAGCTATATGACAAGAGTTACGGTTGAATGAGTGCATTTATACTCTCATGATTGGTGAAGAGAATTTAACATTATTTCTTCGATTCGTTACGATCTTGACGTGGACTCTTTGAGCATGCACAATTGGCTTTTAATTCCTCGGGTGGAGATCTCCTATGTCCAATGACGCTTATCTAGAACACGTAAATGCAGTTTACCTAATGGATATGTCCACTACACCATTAATACCTCCATAATTAATAGATTATTCTTTAGGTGTATTTCACATCAAACACTTGTATAGCAATCACCAACCATATATATATATATATAACACATAACATCTATTCTGTGATTATATATCACGCATTGCCGTTGTTGTAGTAGAACCCAAATACAAGCTGAACACAATACCCTGGATAATTCTACTCACTGAAAATTAACTGTGGCTATTGGTAATAAAACCAAAGTCCATAGTTTGGCTAATGACACCGACCTTCCATTCCTCTGCAATAAGAACCAGAGAAGGAAGTTCAGTTCGGGGTTCTGTGTTATTTTCAAGGGAGGCTAACCCCCTCCCTCTTGAGTTCTCGTGAAGATACCGCACTACGCCAGATCCCGTCTGATTTGGAGCACCTGGGTATGTTAAATTAAACCAATTATTAGCATGAGCGCGTAGAGTGTACACACTACAAGGGTGCGCAGACTGTCAGTCCAATCTTCGCCGGGCCTGAGCACGCACTGTACCATACATTCAGGTACTAGCCAATTGTCAGACAGATATTTATCAACTTCTACCGCCCTGACAATATCATAAATATCCACTTTTAGTCATAATTTTAATCAATAATTAAAGTTAGAAGCAAATTATATATATCATTTGAGAATTAATCCTATTTGAGAAAAATTATGAATTATCTATGATTATCATCAGTAAATAGGTTGCTATTTAGAAAAACAAGAAAGTAGAAGTCACAGAACTAAAAGCCCAGCATGTACATAAATTATTAAACCATAACTCCTCTACTAAATTAATAGCACCATTTAGAAATCAATCCAAATTCTAAAGGCGTGGAAGATATGATAGTTCAATAAAATATGGTGTATGTTGAAATGATCACTTGATCAGACAAGAGTTTCTACTCAAACGCCTGTGCCTGACTTACTAGCCTTTGAAAACTCTGTAGGGTCATCTTTGAATTAAATCCAGGTCAAAAACTATGTAAATATGATTTATAAATTATCATAAAAGAATATATAGATAGTGAAATATTTGAATGATAATCTTCTTCCATAACTCAGAATATTTCAGATTAGTCGTTAAAGTATCTCTCATTCACAATTATATATTTTTGGCTTACTGATTGGCATAGGAGGTAGATCGATTCGGCGGATTTCAGGAACTTTAGATTGATTATTTGGAGTATGAGCTGTAGGTCTATGATCAGAGGCGAAAGTGATGCAACACTCATGGCAAACATCTCTGAGTCGCATATTTACTGAAACTGCGTGCTCTGTAATTCATAAACTGTTGATCAGTATATGTCCGCGATTAAATAATAACTATGGATTGAATTTAATAACCTGAATTCGCTTTGGCGAAATATTGCACTCCTCAGTCTTGAGTGAAATTGGTCTATGATGAGAGAATTGTATTGTCTGTTATCAAATATTTCATTCATCAACCTCAGGCATCTCATCATACATCAGTATCTAGAAAAATTACTACGGAAGGGTGTCAAGAGAACTATTGAATATTGTAAAGTACTTGGGGCGGGGTCACATATATTATAACTCACTTTTTGGAGGCTGTTGCCCTACAAAATTTCAAAAATTTGTCATGATAAAGTTCGCGCATTACAGAGTTATAGTAGTGACCAAGTATTACATATTCTTGACATAATTCACCCATAACTTAACAACGATCAATTTTACGACCAAATCAACTTGCAAATATATAGTATATCCCTAGTTCCAATACCCTAATAATTCGATAGGATATCTCGTAAGAATATTGTGTAGGCACCAATAATACCATTAATAGTCATTCTCAAGATTACGTCATTAACTCAGAGAAATCATATCGGAATGTATCATCAGAGTATGGGAAGTCGGGTATATACTATATGTGTATAAGTTGATTTGGCAATATCATAGAAGGTTATCAAGTTATTGGTGAATATTGGCAAAAGTATGCCATTCACAATCACTTATATATCTCTGAAACATGCCACTTTATCATGACAATTTTTGATGTTTTCTGGTACAACATTCTTAGATCCCATTAAATATTTCTGAATCCATAATTGTGCTAATTAATTCATGACAGAGTTTAAATTTCGAGCATTTCTTTGACATAATTTCTAAGTAAGCAAGCAGATGATGTTATTTTGGCATGAAAGTAATTTGAAGATACAGACTGTGTGTATTGTCAAATATCAATAATACATTCATTCAAGTCAAAATATACCATTTTAATTTATCTCGATAAATAGAATTTCCCTTGTGATTATCGAGGTATTGATTCGATCCCTGGTCCGAAATTTTAGTGCCCACCTTGCCTTATTTATAGAATGCTATGGTTCACAGTTAAGTATATATGTATTCGTCGCAAGTGACAAGCAACAAATACTCAATACTTGTATATTGGTAGATTGTTCATATATTATTTGCTGGCGTTAGTGATCGACCGGGATCCCGGTTTTAGTCCCGGTCCCGGCAATATCCATTTTTTTCCGGGATTCCTAACCAGGAATGAACAACTCAAAAGTTGCTAATTGAATACATGCGCGTAGAACGAGAAATATTTTGATATAATTGAACTTTCATTACATATTGTGAAGTGTTGTGACTGAGTATTTATGAAATGGAAGGCGATATCAGTTTAAACTTTTATATTATTATGGATGGAAATCTATGCTTAACTAAAATGTGAATTCTGTTCTGCTAAGACAACTAAACTAACGAAAAATATCTATTCATTGTCACTTTCTTCACTGTTATTGCTTTCATTTTCTACTTGATAAATGTCACCTTGCTGGTTTGCCTCCATCATTTCGATGGTTAATTCATTGGGTTGACTGAATGATTCCGGTGGCTGTGAAATCTGAGTGTCCCATCCAATAGCTCGCAGATTGTACTTTAGAAATAGTAATTTTTCAGTGTTTGTAGGGAGCAGCCTGTTTCGTCGATAGTTTGTGATTATTCGAGCTATACTAAATACTCTTTCTGATGTAGACGAGCTCGTTGGTGGGCAAAGATATGTTTTTGCCAAGAATTTTAAGATAGGAAACTGTTTTTCACTTACTATCCAAAACATAAGACAGTCCCCATCAATGGGTATTCTTTTACAGTTTGTGAAATATTCAGTAAATTGTTTCTCAATACACTTTTTCCTTGCACACTTACATCTTCCTCATCCTCACTGAGAACACAGTCTCCTATGAAAATGATCTAGGCTTATCGCCCTCATCCTCAACCGGATCAAAACTGTTTGGGAAAGGATCAGTTACTTTGGAGTTCCTGAACTTAGAAAGGATTTGGCAACACATTTAAGCGTTTGTTTAGTACTTTCAGTATTTTCTTTCTTTTGGAAAAACAATCCCTTGTATCGTGGATCTAGTGGAGTTGCAAATGTGAGGAGATCGCTAGTTTCAACGTTGACAAAATGCGCTCTGATATCGCCGCCCTCTAAATAGTTGTGGATGTTTTCTAATAATTTACTCTTCAACGTGCCTTTTCCAAATTCATATACCTGTTTGAGCTCCAATTCGATTCGTTTTGTGATAGGAATGATATCTAAAATTGAAGCTTGTTCGCCTTCAACTAACAGAGTAGCAGTGTAAATAGGTTTAAGGAGTGTCATTACTTTCGGCATAATATCCCAGTCATTGGGAGTCGGTTACAATATGTGGATTATTTTAGTTAAGCATCATCTTCAGCGGCTATAATCACAATTTTTAGTTCCAAAACCCTTTCAAACATCAAATAGTCGCTATTCCAGCTGGTTTGCACACAAAGAAGCAAAGATTTTCAGGAATGCCCATTTCTTGCTACATTTTTCTTAAAATACTATTTGCCTTTGGTTTGCAGAGTTTTTTTATTAGTTTTTTGAGGCGTTATCTCATCAGTATCACACCACTTTGCTCTAATATCCCATGTTTCACAATGAGATGGAGGATGTGGCACATGCAACAAACCGACAGTTGATTTGCAATATCTGAGGCATTCACTAGGTTAGCTACATTGTCTCTAATAAGGCAACGGGCATTTTCAAGGCACCACCTTTTTTAATTTCTGACAAGACCATAGCGATGCTTTCTCCAGTATGTGCGCTATCGTAAGGCATACATCGTAGGATTGCCACCTTCTTCTGCCAATTGAAATTAATATAGTGTATGGTATAACTAATAAAGGATCGTTGTCCTCTGCTAGACCAGATATCTGTAGTTATGGAGTTTGCTGCGACATCATTTTCTTCGAGAGACTTTATTATCATGTATTGCACTTGTATATACAAGTTGGGAATCAGTTTTGTCGAAAAATCTTTTCTGATGGAACAATAAACCTTTTATTTAAATGAGAAATAAATTTCTGGAACTGATCATTGCTAACCGTTGAATATGGCAAGAAACCATCACACAGCCACTGCACCAATAAATTTATCGAAAATCTGTTCAGGTCTATCTGGATTCCATTTACTCGATCGGTCATTAGTTTCTGGTAATGTTAATTGTGTTGTTTAGAGTGAGTACACCTCTTTTTTATATTCCTTTTCCACTATCTTTGCTTGTTTTGTTGCAGCAGTCGCAATTTGCTCATTTTGACACTATCAGAATCTTCTTTTGTGCTGATTATATAAATGGATCCAAAGAACTTTAGTTGGGAAGCCTACTTTTCGGCTCCATCTTTTCCTCTACGGACCTTGGTATTTTTACATCCAACAACCATACAATGAGCAATAGATGGATTAATGGGGTTCACAGTGAAATAGAACCATACACTCGATCTGGGACGTTTACTCACAATCGATAATATACTTAAATACGTTTCAAACAAGATAGCTGAAAAATTAGGGCTCAATCACTTCAGCGTGATTAATGAAAGGTAAGAAATTGCATTATCAATAAGTACTTGTACTACCCCAACAACAGACAAACCTGGAGGCAAAGATGAGTTACCAAGCATATAATTACTACCTAAACAGTCTCCGAGAAGCGAACAATTCTCTACATCGTACAGATATTATGTCCCCACGAGTCTGTTATTCTGGGACTCTACATATATTATATACGTAAAACTACATATCACATCAAAAACAGAGGATGACACGATCTTCTGTAAGATATGAAAACTAATTCCAAGTCGTGAGGGCGGCAAAGGACGACCTCACAAATAGTGGTAAAGATATCATCGAGGGTGGGTATGTCAGGGAACTGTGGAGGGGATAAAAGGAGGTTACAATAAAGTGCCAGGTTTCATGAAACAATCACCACTCAATCAACTTTTCAACCAGATTCTCTAACTCACAAAGTATATTCTTCACATTACTTGGGTATGTCTAAAGGGTATCCTCGTTAGTATGAACACTAACACGACGGGGTTAAAATTGGTTCTCCTTAACTGGAGTAATACCAAGTGAATAACCAATATTTGGAAAATGCATGATAAGAAACAAATGCGTGGAGAGGATGAATATATACCCTAGAATGCATATTTATATCCAGTAATGATGATGATCTCAACAATTAGGCGACATATTTGGTTAAATTTCACATCAATCGAATCTTACAACCCCGGGCCTAACCAATAATCAGTTGTGAGGCCTCATATATAGTAGGCTATGGATTAACTCGACGAGAGATCCAATAATAGTATATAGGTTGAGATACATTTGAAATGACTGATGATACATCATGTAGATTAGAATTGAAACTGTTAAAATTGGAATCTACATGCTGGATTACCACTGTCAAACAATTAAAACGAAATTCTTGGATAGTATCCAAAAATATGCCAATGGTGTGTAATACATGACCAATCATGTGATACATGATGTGTATAGTTAATTAGTTATATTTGAAAACGTCAAAATTGTGATTTCCGTATTATATTATGCTTAACTAGATGTTCAAACGAATTTCTAGCATCTTTTCGAAATATGTGCAAAAGGGTGCGAAAATATGAATTGCCATCTACTAAAATGGCAGTTGAAACGAAAGTTCTAGCATCAATTCGAAGTGATTGAAAAGTATGTGTGAATTTACAACTAATGATATGATAAATCAGAGAATTCGTAACTTGCAGACTCTGAAAATTTCAAAATCGGACTCTAAGCACCCAATAAACCCCGACAACATGTTAAACCTATTCTCTTGCATGCTTTTGAATCTTACATAGAAAGGTCTAAGATGTTCACAATGGAAAAATGAATACCCGAGGTACATATCTCCAACCCCAAATGTATATGTAAATACAATTTCAAGTATATTTGACAGCTAGTATTAGCACATCCGCGGAGAAGAACTGACTAACGCACGTTGGACATCGTCCATGCCATTAGGGCAGCGGTTCCTAATCTGGGGTCCATTGACCCCCTTGGTGGTCTATGGACAACAGCAGGGGGTCCAAAGGATCTAGGCAGGGAGACCGCTGCATTATGGCATTTCCCTTTCTGAGCTTACATAAATAACCGATTATTGTTATGATACAACATATACTAAAAGAAAATCAGGTCGAGGATAAAGAGTATTGTAAATTCACCAGGCGGAACATTCTCACGACTAACGTAATAGAAAAAATCTAGTAAATGGTTTTTATGTAGGAACGAAAACTAAAATCCAGGGCATAGATTGAAAATGTTAGGTATATGAACCAATTAAACATAAAATGTATACCTTGTGTAACAAAGTTTCTGTATTCCTTCTAAGTTCATTTGGAGGATCGTTGCAAGCGATAAACAAGGTTAGTGCACAAGGAAGACCATCAGCTATCTTTCGGTAATGATCAATTAATGTATCTAGCCCTTGGAATGGTTGACCATTTTCAATACTGAAAGAACCATCCAATAAACTGGATATCCGAAATTGATGAGGTTGGTTATTAGCCCAAATACAAAGGACAAATGAATTCTTAGATGTCAATGATTCTCTAACAAAAAACAAACCATCCCTTTTGGAACTTCTATGAAGGATCGAACTAGAATTTTCTCCAGATAATTTTCCATGAAACCATGCGTTACCGGACAAAGATTCTTCCATTAATATTAGAAACTCTAAAAAAATCAAAAGTAGGATATAAATGTAAAGTATTAACTGAGCATATTGTCCTGAACCAAGGATGATGAACAGGAAATTTTCAATAAATTTATATTAAAACGCAATTAATGATATTTTCGACTGTAATTCAAATATTTTTATTGAATTTACCCAAAATTTGTAATGACTCCACATTCAACAAGCAAACTAATAGTTGATCGTCCAATTCTAGTCCAAAAATGAATAACTATATGTGCTCATTATATCACTTCGCATTGTTCGATTCCCATGCATTATACAATTGTCGCTACCCTGGCAATGTCTATTTTACTACAAAAATTTCGTATAGTTCGAGATTATTATATTTAGTTGATTTACAAAATATACTAAAAGTGTAGTGGCGTTTTTTGTTATTGTTTCATTACCATAAGAAACGTAAGGAGCACTATTTTCAGGACAAACGTTCGCTTACTTGTGGTCATCTGAAAGTATTGTTCTGTTTCTGACTAATTATTTACAAATAGCAATAAAGATTACATAAAGGAACTGAAAAATTTCTTATTTAAATTATTTACAGGTTAACATTGCTAAACACCTGGGTTTATCATTGATGTTGAAAGACCCTAATTTGAGAAGGGGAAAGGCTAAGTCAGAAAGCCACATTTAAACTAAATCGCCCCAAAGAGATGCTATACAATTTCTAGATAGTTCTCTATTGTATGATAACGTTTTAAGAGTCTTAAAACACTATCTGGAGGATTTTGCCAGCAACCCCTAATCGATATTATTAATGGTATTGATAGCTACTTTTGGACACATTTTTAAGGTATTTATATGCATTTAACTCATCCTTTTTGAATTGAAACGAATTATTTTTGTCGATATCCGTATTCAGGGACAGATCTCCGTCGTTTAAGTGGTCACTAGAATATATTCGTGAATATTTTATTCCTAGCAAACGCTGGAATGTGATCTTAAATATGATTTTATTTGATTGACCTCGAAGGTTCATATATTTTCTTCACATTTCTTACATAATGTTTTCGTATTTTTGTTAATATTACGTAGTTCAAATTCATTCATTCACCACATTGTGTAGATCTCAGTAACTAGCCTAAAGATATACTAAATGTCCAGAAAATTGTTAAAATTATAAACAATATTACATCTTATCCGTAGTTCAATACTTAAATTAGATAATCTAAATAATATAGTTTTGTAAATTTCAAAAGAATTGATTAAGTATTATAGAAAGCGTGAACTTGAATAAAATGGTTATTTATAAATTCATGGATTCCAATCAGATACATTAGATAGAATGACTATAGCAGCATATATATTCTATCAATAGCTAGCTATTGAGCTAAGATGCTTCCTGCGTGTTGATAGTGGTATACGTATAGGGAAATATTATATAAATCATATCTGTGACAACCAGAATATACACATAAATTTTGTATAGTGGGTCAACTGGTGAAAAGTTTGAGAACCGCTGGCTTAGTTGATATCAAATTTGAATTCTACGATAAATATTCTACCTAATTAGTTCACTTTATATCTGGATACCAAATACAGCAAGAATATCGGCGTTAGCTTGCTGGATTGACGGATGGGGGGGCGATTTACAAATTCCCAAAAAGTGGAAAACGGATTCATCTCATTGTTTCGTAATAGTTTCGAGCTGAAATTTTCAGGTTAATCACAAGTCATAGAGATGTTTGAATATGCAAAAATATTTATTCAATCGGAGATGGTAATAGATTAATAGTCTTACTGTGCGAAATGATATGGAATGCCTCAGTGTGCCACAGTTCATATACATTGTAAGTAGATTGAAAGCATGATAATTTAACAAAGTCGCGCCAAATGTCATTTCGAGAGCTATCATGCTATAATTGACTCAGCTAGTCTAGCGGCGTCGAACAAGCGGTTACTTGTGTAAAGACAAATTTTGAAAATCTAATATTGACACATTCCTGAGACATTTTTGAGTTGTTTATGGGCAAATGGTGTTGAAGTGACCACTTGAACGTGGGGAAATTTTCAATGATCACGAATTTTTTCAATAATATTGTGTTACATTAAAATTGTGAACCTTAGCTGGATTTCTACACTTTCAAAATTTCTAATGTGATCCTTCCAAGAGTGTGCCAAAATTTTTGTCTAGTAAGCATTTGTATTAACATTTGCCATTCTTTGATTCCTGTTTGAACGTTAAATATTGCTTCTTTCATTTCAAAGTTAATTAGGAAATGATCTAAGAATGTTTTATGACCAAATATCCTTGTTTTGTAAAGTTATCTCGTTCTTGAATTACTGGATCGACTTGAGATTACAAATTTTATGAAAATCCTAATATAACTGGATGATCGTTAAATGATTGCCAAATTAGGTACCTATAATGATTTTGCTATCTTTTTCTGAATATTAATGAATTGCCTCAAAATATCAGTTTTATTTAGATATTTATAAGAATCCATGGTTGCTCCTGTAAATCAAGAACTAGCCAACTTTATCATTACAAATTTATCGTATTTTTCCCAAAATATCTTTAGACAATTTCGTATTTTATTTTGAAATCAAAGAGACATTACTTTATTTCGAACTTACTGCGTAACTTTTAATTGCTGCATTAGACCCGTGAGAATCTGCACTTGACTTGTCCAGATTCGCACTCTACTCTGAACATACAGTATGGATATTGTATGTCATTCATTTTTCATTACGAATTTCAAGATTTTCAATTATAGCGAATCTTTTATGATAGTTTCTTTTTGTAAACATTCGACTTTTGAGTGAACCCAAGTAATTTGCCCTTGATATGTGTTGACTGCTATTCATAATATTGTATTTTATGTCTCTTTAGATATTTCCTCAGTTTTTCTAGTTATGAGTCAACAAGAGCCACTTGTTAAAGATTCTGACCATGCTCCCTTGTACTTCGACAAGGCAACTTCGCCTAAGACGAAATATGCAACTTATATTATGATTATTGGAACTCTGCTTTTTATTTTTCTAACCTTCTTTACGGCTTCTGTAAAATCTATTATCAAAACACAAATATCATTCAATTATATTCTACTCCTCGTAAATATTTGTATATACTCGCATTTGCTGATATTTATCTTCTTGATGCTTCGCTATACTTATTTACCTAAGGACACTGTTTGGTATATATTTCCCCTTGGTTTCATTACGATTGTATATACAATCACTACTGATGTATTAATTTTGTTGAACTAATTGTTTTCTTTGAATCATTCATAATTAGGTCTTATGCTTTAATAAATGTATGAATATATATATTGTTGAGAATGACACATTACAAAGTGAGAGTCTCTTTCCTATGGCAACGTCGCAGAATGCGGCCTACAAATGGCCAAAGTGGCCTTTTCATGACAAAGCATTATTCAAAATTTCTTTACTATAACAGATTACGGCCTATGTGTTACGTTCGTAACGTAAAGGAATTAAAATTTACTTCTTCGTTTTAACCAAATCCCGCACCAAGAACGATATAGTTTGTAGGTATAGACTTTGTGTATTGACTAGAAGAATATATTGGGCAACCTCCGAAGATCTGGCAAAAGTGCCGAATTTCGTAGGTCTACATGTATACATAAGGCCTAATAGTACTTGTGGATTTGGACTAGATGCCCAATAATAGGGGTCCCCAACTGCTGCATACCATAATAATTCATACCGCTTTCCAAAATACCAATTATGATGTAATGTTCGATTGTGTATTAACGAATTTCGACAATGCTCATTTTTGGGTGTTTACCATTCAAACGAAACCAGTTGAACTATTTTTCTCAGTTTTCTTGTATTTAGAGATTTTTAATGAAATTATTGTTCTTCAGTCAAACAATAACCTTAAGATAATGAATAAGACATAAACATACTGCAATGTTTGCCGTTTGAATTGTTCCTAAATGTTAGTACGGAATTCGACCTTAGCGAAGCGAATCATAGTTGCTTCGGCCATCACAAATTTTGTAACATACTATCTTATGAATGGAAATGAACATTGGCATGACCAGATTCGGATAATTTTTCAAACTTACGCGCTTCGCTTGCTATGTCGCTTCGCGACCGCTTATTACCTCAAGCTAGCTCAAGTGCTAATTATACAGCTATAGTTCTTAGACCACCTTGTCGCTACGGGAATGAATATACTCGGCACTACGTGCTTCGGGTATGAAACAAATGGAATATACATTTTGTTTATCCATTGCCTATTCACGTGAAATTTAATAGGCTTAGTTGGCAGTACTGGAGCTCCCACGTGGCTTTTGGTTTGTAATCTCGGCACTTCGTACATGTTAAATAAAGAAATATTTAAAATTCTCAAAAATGGAGAATTTGGATATTTTAGAACGGTAATGATGAAGTAATAATTTAATGATTAGCTTGCAATTGTTAAAATGATGAGGTCAGGACATTTGGCATCTTGTGGGGTACCTGTAATTGAAATTTCAAACATCTATCATATATATTGCATGAGCAGTGGCTAAAAATTTGATTTTTAATAATTCAGAAAGGTGACAATGACATGATAATTTCGCCATAGGTGTGAATTTCCGTCCAAGAACCGAACCTCTCCGAACCAGGCCGGAAATACCCATTTATGCTAACAATCAGCCCCAGGATCTCTCAGTTTCTTGAATCAATTCCGAACATACAAATATCTATATACACATATATACATATCTCAATTAATTGGGATTTAATAGTATAGATTTCACAATTTACAATACATGGTTTGGTCAAGCGTTCGATTATCCTAGTCAACAGAGAAATTAGTGAATGAAAAACTGACCCATCTATAGGGTTCTACCTAAGATTATTTGGAAGGCGAGGGCATGCTGATGCGCTTTCAGATGAAATAGGAACCTAGAAATGCTGATACTAATTTTCATTTATTACATTAGGAAACCTGGTACTTTGGAGTTAGATCCTCCTCCTAAAATATACTATTCAGCAAATATAAGTAAATTAAGTCAACGGAAAGACAACAAGATGTGGGAAAAGGAAATCTTATGGTTGGATCATGACCACAATCATTAATGAGCCTTTATAAAATTGGTCGAAAGCATGAGTCACAATCTCTTCAAAAATCGGAAGTGTATGGACTACAAAACCATTTAAGAATTAGAAGAAGGCAGTAGAAAAGATGAGAGCATATCCTAAGAGTAATTCTCATATTCGTCTCTCAGAATCAGAATTATTAGCGGCCAAAATGATGACGATCGGTTCCCTTGTTCAGCAGTTACATGTTTTTGGAGAACAAGAACGAATAACAATTAGAGTGAGCATCAAGTTTTTACTTCATTGTACTTATTGGCAGATGAATGCACTGACGTTGTAACTATTTAGTGGTTATCTATATGCTGTCGGTGGGTCGAAATGGAGAACCTGTTGAACACTTTATCAAACCATCAGATACTCGATGGTTGGCTCATGTGAAATGTGTCAAAGTAGAGAAGGAAAACTATTCTGCCATTGTAGTTACTCTTGATAATATATACGAGCAAACACATGAGCCAGAAGCTTTGGGACTCAGCAAAGTTTTGTCAAAGGAGACAACTTTGGCAGCGATATTCCTTCTTGCATTTTCACTTCCTCTACTTACTAAGTTGAATAAATGCCTTCAAACTGAAGAACTCCACTTAACTTCTATACCCAGTCTTGTTGATGCCCACTATCAATAATACTCTAGATGATGCATTGTTGCCAGCTGCAAATTTGATGCTTAAATTGCTGGATGTAAGAGTAAGTTAGGATAAAGTAGCAAGACCATCTATTAATAACTTGAAGTACAACATTATGAGCCGATTTAGATCTCAAGACGTGGTGTCATCATTCAGAATTTTTTATCCTAGTAGAATACTACTATTTGAATAACCTGATCTATCTACTTATGGAGATAATTATATTTGTAGTATCAAGCACCACTCTTGGAGAGATCTCTCAGCCAAATTTTTGTTAGTGGAAGAGTTTACTAAAAGAGGATTTCAGCTGACCTTCTTACTGAAAGGAAAACATTCGGAAATACATTACTCAAAGCCCTAAAGAGGGGATGAAATCACAGCTAAGGGTGTGAACTACAAACACCATGCTTATATACCTGTTTCCGAATTTTAAAATTGTCGGGGAAATCTAGCTATCAATTCCTGTAGGTCTACCTCAGTAGAACTAAGTTTCTCACAAATTAAAATGATAGAAACAAGTCTCAAAAATCGACTAAGGGAGAGCAGCTTGTCATTATTGATGAAGGTTGCGATCGAATCTCCAGAAAACTATTGAAATATGGAACAGAAAACCAAGGCAAATTATCGTATAAAACTATTATTAAACTATCATATTTGATAAAGTCATTTTTTCTCAATATTCTACATTAAAAACTAATTAAACAATTGTGCATTTCAATATGAATAATATCCTAGAGGGCAAAATAATTTGTAGGGGAACAATTATCTTCTCGCGACCCCCTAGAGAAAACCCTGAAGTCATACGTTAATATAAGTCACAAATTGATTGAAGAAACTGGAAGACCTCCAGTGCTGATTTATGCCATACAGTGGTATTTTTGGCCTAGCTCGGACAAGTTTGAGTCTTGAACGAAAATGAACGCCTATGACGAAATAATGACACAATTGTCAAGTTTTGAAAATTCGAAAAAGTGAAATACTGGGCTATTCAAACTTTTTGAAAGTCAGTTTCACATTTCGCCAATAGAAATTATGAAACTAAACAATACAAATTGTTATCGGAAAATTTCAAATTTCAAAACATATTCACTGCAATACATTGCTATACAAAACCTTTTCACTCAATTTACAATAGCGACACATGTAAAGTGAAATACTGAGTTATACTAGATATATATAGTCGATTTTAGATTTCGCCACTAGAATTTGTGAAACTACGCAATACAAAGTGTTGTCAGTCAATTTCAAATTTCAAAACATATTCACTGCAATACTTGAGTATACAAAGCATTTTTACTCAATTTTCAATAGCGACAAATGCAAATCGAAATATTGTCTATACAAAGTATATATAGTTAGTTTCAGAATACGCAACACAGAAATTGTGAAACTAAACAATCCAAATTGATTTCAGCCATTTTCAAATTTAAAAACATATTCACTGCAATACTTGAGTATACAAAGCATTTCACTCAATTTTAAAAGCGACACATGTGAAGTGTAAATGAAATATTCTTCTATACAAATTTTACATAGTCAGTTTCACATTTCGCCACATGATAATTGCGAAACTTAACAATAAATATATATTTTAGTCAATTTCAATTGTCAAAATATATTCACTGCAATACTATACTATACGTAACATTTTCACTCAATTTACTAGAGCGACACACGTGAATTGAAAATTGTTCTGTACAAAGTATTTATAGCAGGGGTTCTTAACCAGGGAGGCGTGGCATTTGATTTCGAATTTTGCATTTTGATTTTTTCAAGTGTATAAATCATTAATTTTTACTTGTCTAGTACTTAAATTTGAAGCTTGGTGCCTCGAATATCGTCCATGATGTGAATTTAGATTCTGATATTAAAAGGAACAAATAACCACCTCGTTTACAGTGTGTATATATCCTATAGACAATTTAGACATCCCTAACCTGTATTTACAGCTCTCTATCTATTCGATAATTTTACAATTTAGCCATGGCTAGCAGTGCTACAAAGAGAAACTACCTGGATTATTATATCAAGTATGGATTTACTTTTATCAACCCAGATAGTGATGAAATACCGCAATGTGTCGTGTGTTATAAAACTCTTAGTAATGATGCGATACGTCCTACACGATTAGAGAGACATTTGGCTAGTAATCATCCAGAGTTTGTCGACAAGCCTATAACTTACTTCTCCACAAAGCTGTCATCATTGAAACGAATGAAATTGGACGATAGTGGTGATTTTCGTCGCGATTCTGCTGGTATATTGGAAGCATCATACGAAATACCACTATTAATTGCGAGAGGAAAAAAAAACACAGCATCTGCGAATCCCTATTGAAGTATGGTATTCTGAGTGCAGCAAAGTTGATTCTTGGTGAAGAGAGCGCCAAAAAAAGTATCCAAAATTTCTCTTTCCGACTCGACTGTCAAACTTCGGATAGATGAATTAGCAGATGATATAAATATCCAGGGAGTAGAGAAGGTCAAACATTCGCCCTTCTTTGCAACCCAATGTGACGAGAGAACGGATATATCACAGTGTTCTCAGTTACTTGTTTATGTACATTTCATTGGAAATGAAACTCTGGAAGAAGAGATGTTATTTTGTTACCCACTAGAAACATCGACAAAGGCTGATGATATTCTTGCAGTGTTATTCTATTTCTTTGATGAAAACAATCTTCCTTGAGATAAATTAGTTGGTATATGTACTGATGGAGCTCCTGCGATGATTCGATCATGTTCTGGGTTCATTACAAAGTCAAAAAGAAAAACTTTTTAGTTGTGGGAACTCACTGCATCATCCATCGTAAAGCATTGGCTGTAAAGACCCTCCCTGTAGAACTGATGGATTCACTAAATGCAGTGATCAAGATTGTAAATTTGATAAAGACAAGTGCACTGAACACTCAATTGTTCGCACAGCTGTGTCGTGATATAGGAGCAGACCACGAAATATCATTATTCCATACGAATGTCCTCTGGCTATCAAAAGTAAACATGTTGGAAAGGTTTTCTGAGTTGAAAGATGAGGTGGAAGTATTTCTTGAAAATCAGATGAAGTTTGACCTACTTGCACTTTTACATTCAAAAGACTTTGGGCTTTCTTTAGCCTACCTTGTTGACATATTTGAGGTGTTGAACACACTTAACCGCAAGCTGGAAGGTAGACAAAGCAATATCATTTGTCACTACGATGCCATCCGTTCCTTCATTGCAAAGCTGGATTTGTGGAAGTATCGAATTTGAACAAAAATACAGCATCATTCCCACACCTTTATGAAGCACTCAAAGGTAAAGAGCTGAATGAGAACGTTAATGGATCAATTTGAATACATCTTGACATCCTTAGAAATGAATTCCTTCGATATTGCCCGGATATTCAAGAAGAGAGAGGCCGGAATGGAAACTGATCAGAAATCCTTTTCTCACAGATGTCAGTAATGTTCCTGTAATCTTGCAAGAAGAGTTTTTAGACATGAAGTATAACTCATCTGCAATTGATGATTTTAATAATCTATCATTGGAGAAGTTCTGGGTTAAGTATTTGCCAATGTACCTTGATCTCAGCCAGCTAGCATTGCGTGTCCTCGTACAATTTTCCTCAACCTATCTCTGTGAGACAGGATTTTCAACATTAGTACTCATTAAGAGTAAATATCGAAGCAGGATGTTTGTAGAAGCTGACCTATGTTGTGCCCTCTCAGAAACAACTCCTAGAATTAAAAACATTGTTACTACAAAACAGATTCAACAATCACATTGAATAATTTACCTCATCAGTTAATTAGATACTCGGTTGATCAAAGCAGTATCCTTATAGTGAAATACATATGTATTAACAAATAGATTTCAAAGTCAAGGTGGAATAAGTATTTAATGGTTATAAAAGGGAGGCGTAAGGACAAAAAGGTTAAGAACCCCTGATTTAAAATGAGTTTCACATTTCGCTACATGATAATTGTGAAACTAATTAATCCAAAATTATTGTAGTCAATTTCAATTGTCGAAGCATATTGACTGCAATACGATACAATAAGAAACATTCCACTTAATTTACAAGAGCGACAGATGTGAAGTGTAATACTGTGATATACAATTTATATTTACTTAGTTTCAATTTTCCAAACATTTTGAACGCAATACCTTACTATACAAAACTTTCAACTTAATTTACAAGAGCGACACACGTGAATTCAATATTGTTCTATACAAAGGATATATAGGTAGTTTCAGTATACTGCTGACAGAAAGATGTCAAACTAAATAATCCAAATGGATTTCATTCAATTTCATATTCCAAAACATATTCCCTGCAATAACCAACTATACAATACTTGTAACCCAATTTACAAGAGCAACACACGTGAATTGAAAATTATTCTATACAAGGTGTATATAGTCAATTTCACATTTCACCACATGATAATGGAGAAACTAAACAACACAAATTGATTTCAGTCAATTTCAATTGCAAAAACATATTCATCGAATTACTTGAATATCCAAAGCTATATCACTCAATTATAAAAGTGCGAAAGATGTGAAGTGAAGATTGTTTATACAAAGAGTATAAAGTGAATTCAAGTTTCGCCAAATGATAATTGCGAAACTAAACAACAAAAATTGAATTCAATCAATTTGTCTTGTCAAAACATATTGACTGAATTGGATGACTATACAAAACTGTCCCACTCAATTTCAAGAGCAACGCACGTGAAATAACAATTGTTAAATAAAAAGAGTATACAGTGATTTCAAGTTACGCCACATAATAATTGAGAAACTAAACAACACAAATTGAATTCAGTGAATTAAGACTTGTCAAACATATTGTCTAAATTACTTGACTATACAAAGCTGTCCCACACCATTTTCAAGAGTAAGCAATGTGAATTGAAAAATATTGTATAGAAAGAATATACAGAAAATTCAAGTTCCGCCACCTGATAATTGCGAAACTAAACACACAAATTGAACTGAGGAAAAATCACTTGGCAAAACAAATTTATTGAATTACTTGATAATACAAAGCTATTCCACTAAAGTTTCAAGAGCAACCAATGTGAATTGATAATTGTTCTATACATGTTAGGGACAATGTTGTGACATTTGAAATCAAGTGACAATACTTTGTATAGTGTAATTTCAAAATTCTATGTGTGGAATTATGAAACTAACTGTTAATTATATGCATAGCTGAGCTAATCAGAAAAACTTTGTTTGTAATAAATATGAGTGAAATGCTATGTTTTGAGACGTATACTGGGAAATATGTTGTGACATGGGTAATTGAGTGAAAAATTTTGTATAATGTATCTTCAAAATTCTAAATGCGGAAATATGAAACTGTCTGAGAATCATATACATAGTTCAGCAAATCATTTATTAACTGTTAATAATCAAATTGAGGTGAAATCGATGATATGAACTATATATTGGGGAATATGTTGTGACATTTGAAATTGAGTGCAAATACTTTGTTCAGGGTACTTTCTAAATTCTATGTGTGGAATTATGAAACTGATTGAGAATTATATACATAATTTAGCCAATCACTTAGTACCTTGTACTAATCAAATTGGGGATGAATGTTATGTGTTGTACTATATTATAGGGAATATATTGAAACACTAGGAATTAAGTGGTAATACTTTGTTCAGTGTACTCTCCAAATTCTATGTGTGGAATTATGAAACTAATTGAAAATTATACACCTAATTCAGCTAATCACTAAGTTGGTTGTACTGATCAAATTAAGATGAATACTATGTTTTGTACTATATATTTGGGAATATGTTGGGACATTTGAAAGTAAGTGCTGGTACTTTATATAGTGTACTTTCAAAATTCTATTTGGGGAATTATGAAACTGATTGAGAATAATACACCTAGTTCAGCTAATCATCTGGTATCTTGCACTAATCAAATGAGGATGAATGCTATGTTTTGTAAAATATTTTGGTGAATATGTTAGAAATTTGGAATTAAGTAATAATACTTTGCACAAGATAATAAGAAATTAGCTGAACAATGTATGTAATTCTCAATCCGTTTCATAATTCCAAACATAGAATTTGGAAAGTATGCTGTACAAAGTATTAGCAGTTAATTTCAAGTGTTACAATACATGGCATACAATATAGTAGAAAGCATAGCATTCATCAGTTTTAATTAGTACAACACACAATGTAATAGCTGAACTAGGTATGTAATTCTCAATCCGTTTCATAATTCCACGCATAGAATTTGTACAGTATGCTGTACAATGTATTAGCAGTTAATTTCAAGTGTTACAATACATAGCATACAATATAGTAGAAAACATAGCATTCATCTGTTTTTAATTAGTACAACACATAATGTAATTAGCTGAACCAGGTATGTAATTCTCAATCTGTTTCATAATTCCACACATAGAATTTGTACAGTATGCTGTACAATGTATTAGCAGTTAATTTCAAGTGTTACAATACATGGCATACAATATAGTAGAAAACATAGCATTCATCTGTTTTTAATTAGTACAACACATAATGTAATTAGCTGAACTAGGTATGTAATTCTCAATCCGTTTCATAATTCCACACATAGAATTTGTACAGTATACTGTACAAAGTATTAGCAGTTGATTTCAAGTGTTACAATACATGGCATACAATATAGTAGAAAGCATAGCATTCATCAGTTTT
>JAKMXF010000307.1:0-124628 GCA_024704765.1 Oopsacas minuta
ATAGTATAGTATATTACTGTTACTACTACTAAGAGAATGTATTATGTTATTTGTTTGTATGCTACATATACGTATTGTACTGTTAAATTTATGGTTTGACTTATTAAAATCTATTATGTTGACTTTTAATATTCTAATATTAAATAAATCAGGCCGCGTGTGGTAAATCATTTAAACTGATGACTAATAATTAACTAGGAGCGCAGTAGAATCACACCTATAGATAATACATTATACTTTGAAAGTCGATGGTAATCACAATCCATGCCATTGCCCTAGTATATAGAATGCTATGCTATCACATACCCTGAAATGACGAATGATTCTATCCATTATGGTTGCCATTACCATCTCTGTTTTCAACTCCTCCTGAACCTATTGAACAAACTTCCTAATATTTTCATCACCATCAGCGATTGCCAATAGCACTCTGTTTTCTACACCAGGAGTAATGTCAAATTCTGAGGTTGATATAAAAGAGTTTAGTTTATGGATGGGTTAATTCAACCTGATTTATGCTAAAAGCTGCACTTGTAGAGAGTAAATAGTACAGTCAAATACTTTGCAGAAGAGTATGTATCTTGATCTTGTTTGTAACTATTTCACTTCAAGACAAATGAAGGGAAATTTACGGCATCGAGTACTAAATTATATTGACGGTATTTCCTACGTGCAGTGCGTAGCTAGGGGGGCACGTGACAGCCGTAAGGATTTAGTATGCTGTTAATTTTCAGTAATAGCTAAAGTTGGGAGCACAGGAGGCACATAACTACTACCCGTCAGGATTGAATAATGTTCTAATTGTTTAAACGTTTGACCATTTTCTAGTGAAATTTCCAAAACTGACCTTCAAATTCCCGGATATTTCGGGAATGTATAGATATTCTTGCTAAAAGCTGGCCGCTGACAAGTTATTTCAATCGTAACACTTCGGGCGTATTTGGTTTAGTATTTAAATTCATACACAAGTGATTCCTATGAAACTATTAACTATTTATCTCATTAAATATTCATTTTTAGTCTTCATGATTTCACAATGAATCAATCCATCACATCTTCTGTTAATGGTAGGTAGCATATCTCTGTATATAGCTAATAGAGAAATACGGGGCGCATGCATTAGGTCGAATACTGATGTTGCCGATAGATCGAATTTATTTCAGCTTTGATTTGCCATATAGTCAACTACATGTTAGTACGTACATGTATTAGAATAGTGAACTATTTTAGTGACATTTTTTTTGGTTTCGCGTGGAAAGGTAAACAAATAGACGTAGGTACAAAGTAATGGAGAACAAAACGTATTTCCGATGCGTACTTAATTAGAAACTCTGTAAAGGGACGAGTATATTGAACAACGAATCGAAACTAGTCACTCCTAAATCACCCCATAATCATACAGTCGAAGAATACAATTCAGAGGTGCATGAATTGAAAGCCAAAAGCAAGAATATGGCCTAAAGCATGCATGGAAGCTTAAGGGAAATATTTGACGGTACAACTAGGAATAGTTTAGCTGCATCTGAAATATTATTCATAAAGTTGAATCTTCCATGTATCATGCTAGGAGGAGGATGCAGCCCAAGATCCCTCTGACAGCGGAAGAGTTCTCTCAAGTATTACCAGGTTCTATTGATAATGCAACAGCTGTCGTTTTGGCGTCACAAACAAATGGTGAATTTCTTGTCTGAAGTTATTCATATCCAATTTTATGGGACTTTCTACACCGTTCCACTTCAATTTTATCAATTGTGGACAATAGTTATCACTGTTTGAACAAAATCCTTTCCAGGAATCCATTGTTTGATGACCTCAAAATAGGAGAGGCTTTATAAATCTATTTTAGATTGTATATGTTCTAAATTTCCTTACTTTCGACCTAAAATGGCAATATCTGATTGGGAAATAGCACCACGCAGAGTTTTTAAAAGCAATTATCCTGAAATAAAATCTGTGGGTGTTGGTTTCATTTCACAAAAAGGATTTGGGCCAAAATTCAAAAGACAGGCTAAACAAAAGGTTTCAAATCTAAGGCTGGAATATCCCAATAAACAAGAACATTACTGTCAATACCTTTTCTTCCAGCATCACTTATCAATTCTACATTTGATCTTTTACTGCAACCTATTGTCTCAGACTTTGAAAGGCCATAACTTGAAATGTTATCTAAGTATTTCAAAAAAAGATGGATATTGCAAATACATCCGAAAGAACTTTCTGCTTTTGATACTCAAACGACGACAAACAACGCTGAAAGCTACCACGCAAAGTTGAGGCAATTGTGAAGACTTCTAATCCAAGAATTTGAAAATTCCTTTCTACATTGAATAATATAATCGAAGACACAGATAATGATATAGACAGATGAAGACTTGGTAAATTATATCCAGGCCTCCAAAGAGAAAATATATACTAAAATCAAAGCAGCGAGAGGATTATAAGCAAAAATTCAAGATGGCATATTTACACCTCTACAATATCTAGCAGCAATCAGTAAAAACATTGGAACTAGTGACATAGTTTCTCTTGAGACACAGCGTCGGATACTTCAGATGGTAATCGTGGTGGTGATGAAATGGCAGCAAATCCAGGAATTTGTACAATATACCTGGGACCGCGCACAGAAACGTGTGTATTTCTGCCATGCAGACACGCAACCTTTTGCACAACTTGCAGTAATACGATTGAGCAATTAGGCCAATCCTGTCCAGTGTGTTGTTGCCTGATCATGACAAAGCAAAATTTAAATATTGGCAAATGGAAAGATTAGACAAGTACAAATAATGCTATTTACAATTTTATTATTACATGCAAGCGTAACGAGCAAAATATCTGAAATTACGATCTGTGCCGAATGCTAGTTCATCAATTAGAGTGGCATTATTCATTGGAGGCACTGTAGTATGACAGATCTACTACCATTACAGTTTTACTACCTCTATTACTGGTACCATGGATACTCCATATCCATGACAGAGTTACTACCTTACATGACAGAATTATTACCCTTTGATCATGACATGAAATCGTATAACTCAACTCTTAGATCTTTTCACACTAATAATAATGCATTTTAATGGTTTCTTTGTTTCTGCTCTAGAGTTTTATTAATAGCAATATGTCTACTCACTTCATTTATTTCGAAATTGTTACTTTACTAAATATGATAGCAATATATATTCTAAAATATAATATGAATTTGATGAATTACTGGAGATACGTTAGACAATTAATTGACCATCCGGACAATACCAAGAAACACAACTTATGAAAGTATAGTAGGTCATCCACTTCTCAATGATCATCGTACACTAAAAACTGTCGGTGTCAAAATATGTAATACAGTGGAATCCGCTTAATCGGGACTGCTCGGGAGTCAATGTTTTGTCCCGATTAATCGATTATGATTTATTTAAGTACGAGCCTTTGGCTCGTCGCTTCTCGATGAACTCGGCACACTGCGCCTCGAGGTATTCAACGGACAAACAAACAGACCAACAATTGAGATTGAATAATATTGATTTTGTTTGCAATATTCAGACTCAGCATACTCGATTCCAGTGTACTCGTTAAAGTATGATTCGACCTTAATGTTGAAATTTGTTTACTTTATATTCATATAAACAACTATAAATTTACATATGAGAAACTTGAAAATGCGAAATTCGGATTCAGCGTACTTAGTTACCCTTGGATAGCCGTTTAGAGCAAGCCTGTATGTATATTTTGAGATTTGGCTAATTTGTTTACTGTATATTCATAAAAACAACAATAAATTTACATACCGTACAATGGGGGTACTTTGACCCATTATTCCAAGTTAATCAATGTATCTAGTTAAACAATACCTTTGAATATTGTATTTTTAGATTATTTTTTCTTGTTGGCATGTAACATGTTTCAGTAATACATTAGCTAAGCTTTTGTGTACTACTAACTAGTTTATCTAAAATTTATGTCGGGCCAAAGCTAAATTTATCTTGGGGTGAAATTGTCCTGCTATGTTCAACTCGTTGGAATATGAATATTTCATATAAAGACGATAAAAATACTAAATTATATAAAGGTATAAGGGATGAAATTAACATGGGTATACTTCATACTTTATGTTCTAACACACATTCCATTCTAATCATGTCCATCGGTGATCCAATTCCGGGACCTTATACATCCCTCTGCTATTGACTAAGTCTGGGTCTTGAATCGTCATTTTTATTTCGCTCCACGGATAAAATATTTCATCTTTTTTTTCCGGCCACTTCCAGTACTTTCCATATTTTATCATTACGTTAACCACTGCCCCTTTTACGTCCAGCACCTCTACTATACCTGGAAATAGTTCGCTTTCATATTGAACAACTACATGAGAGCCCACTTTGGTTTTCAAATGTTTTGTGGTTGCCACTGTTATCTCTTCTAGTTCCATATCTGAATCCAAAACCTCCTTGTTCTTTACAGTAGTCTCTTCTTGGTCCTTCATCATATCAGACATGTCAGTGAGGATATTATCTCCACAAACACAATCTCTCTCTACTCCGAGTTCGATATTTTCCTCTGTTACACTCTTCCCAGGTGTAACATTTAATCTCCTTTTTTTCTTCTAGGTTCTTTAGCTGTATCTGTACGGAGCTCACTTAATTTTTCTAAAAACTAGAACTAATAAACTCAAGATCATCCCTTTTATGAGGGAGTCTAGATAGAACCTGACCTCTATCTAATGGGTATATTCCTGCCTTCCTAAAACCTGAAATTATATTGTCAGCTGCCTTTCCCTCTATAGATTCGTGAAGTTGTTTTAATTGCCTGGGAAATTGATCCTTTGACATCACTGAAGATTGTGTAGATGTATTCAATTTCCAGGCTGTTAGAACTTTCCGCCAATTTAGCTTTAGAGGTTTGTAGAAAGCAATATCCAATGGCTGTGTAAGATGTGTTGAGTTGGGTGGGAGACAAACAAAAGCTATTAGGTTTTCTTTACAGGAATTTATTACTTCCCAGCTCATATGTGATGAGAAATTATCTCCTAATAAGACCTTATTCCCTTCCTGGCGTTTGAGCTTTGGTAAAGCTAGTTGGAAAAACCAATGGTCAAATATAACACTATCAACCATCCAGACTTGCTTCTATTGTATCTAGTGCCAGAAGGCCCTCCCTCCGTCCAGGTGCTCCATAAGCGTTCTGCCTTGTAAACCACATAAGGGGGAAGTAATTCTCCCATAGCATTTCCACAGTACATTAAACTCGTAGATACTTTAGATGTATTTACGTAATATCCGTTGTGGATATTTACAACCCCTTCTGCATATTACTTTCTTTGTACCTGGGTCGTCAGTTAAATTCGTCTCATCGTAGTTCCATATATTCGATGGTTGGATAGAATCTAGTTCCTTTGACATGTGATTAAAGAATTGATTTATTGTTTCAGAAGAAAGAGAAGCTTTTGTTTTGTTGATATTTGAAGAAAATCTGAGAGAGATATTTTTATTGCGTTTTAGAGAACTACGGATCCATTCAATTTCTGGCATGCTTTGTTTGAATCTAAGTTCTGTGTATCCAGGTTTATCCAAATAGGATTAAACAATATACCTCAGATCATACGTGTCAAGAGGAAACCCATAATCATTCATTACTATGCAATACTGTACAATTGCATTTTCGGCTTTGTCTGTCAAAGCTTTGTGTCCACCAAATGGTAACCTATGCTCCCCCTTCAGCTTGTATTTTAAGGTGCTTCTTGGGATCTTAAAATGCTTAGCTGCATTTCGCTGAGTTATCTTTTTTGCACGAATTAATTTCAAAGCAGAGTCTAATTTTTCTGTAGAGTAGTCTCTGTATGTCCTACTGCTTGAAGCCCGTTTATATTCACGTGGCATTGCTAATTGTGGTCTATTAAATTTAAACATTTTATATTGATAACATATTCCATTGTGGGGCCAACCCACCCCAAATTTTCGACAAAATGATGATTCTCAATATTACACATATAATACAAATGTAACAGTACGCACTTGTTTGTTGTTTGAATAAATATTACTTTATTATGGTATACGATGGAAAAACTTGACTGAACAATGTGCATAATGATGTCCTTCTTCGAAAAATTCCAAAGAAGTTCTAAATATAATTACTTAGTTGACATATGACTCTAAATACTTAAATGAATGAAACAATGATTCATAAGATGTCAACACCTTCTGAATCAAAGTGATTATATTGATATATGTCGAATGTTACTTTTGATTTTTAGCCAAGGTATTAAACCGCAATATTTAAAACTATTTGGCTATATTTCACTAAATATTCTAAATGGGGCAAAGTAACCTCTTAGGGTCAATTTCGCCTCATTTTACGGTATGATTAATCTAAAAGTGTGAAAATCGGATTCAGTTTCTTCGATATATTTAGTGAAGTTTTATTGAATTCTATTTACTTCCTTGATAACACGATAAATACATAGTTATGCGACAATTTCAAAATTCCATACCGTAAATCCTTTCCTTGACAACGGACAAATAATCATTGAGATTTAATAATATAGATTCAAAACTAGTTTTCATGGTCTCAGATCATAACCAGAAATATCTTATTACACTACTACTATATCCTGATTATATAGGGAGTGAGCAAAGTTTATAATCTTAGTTTGTGAATTGCAATTGTATCGGTATTGTATTGTTACGGTTGTAGAATATTAAAATATCTAGTTTTAAAACCAAACCATATTATAATGATTCTTCATAAATGTTGCAGTTTATGGACGTGCACACGGGGACGTTGCATGAGGTGCCTGAATTAGTTAGAATTTTGAAGTTGTCACAAGTTAGAATCGTTTTGAGACTACTACTGTCACAAGTTAGAATCGATTTTAAGAATATTAGGTTATCGTCACAGAAAAAGGAATGATAACAAAGAAATTTGGGCCAGAAATTATTCTAGAAAAATTTGAAATCTACTCTGAATTGTAGAACGACAAACCGGACAAGGTTGTTCCAATTCTTCAAGCATTTCACTACATTCCCTGCAACAACAAATATGCCTACAAGGGTAAACGGAACATTCGCCTCAGGAATTTTCGTATCCTTTAGCGGTTTTAGTAGTGTTTCTTTGTTTTATAGAATAATAAAGAAGATGGATAATGTTGCGAAAGATCGATATAAAAGGTAGAAAGCACAAAAGGTGGTAGGAAGGGCAGGATTTATAAGATAGGACGGGATCATCACGGGATATTTCTTAGATTAGCTAGCAAAAAGGTTATATGAAGGGTTGATTGGGGATTTTAATGCTAGTCTAGATTCTGATGAATGTTTTGTTCTGATTAGCTATATAATGGTCTGGGGTGGGAGTATGTGTTTCATATAAGGGAGAAGATGATGGCTAGATTTCGAACTGTCATTATTGTTGCTAAAATCGACTGTAAGTGTCCAGGTCTTTTCATGTTTGGGAAATTGGGACCAGAAATATTTTTCGAATTTTTAGCGGAATAAGTAGTGTTTCTTTGTCTTATAGAAATGAAAAACAAGATAGACAATGATTCAAACGATCGATATATATGTAAGATAGAAAGGTACGAATATTCCAGATGCGAGATTTCTAAGAGACCATATTTCCGAGACCAATTTCCGGATACGGAATTTCCTGAAACGAAAGTTCCGCCATTTCCTACAAGGCAGTCTAACTTGTGACAGTAGTATCAAAGAGAGATTCTAACTTGTGATAGTAGCATCCAAAGAGATTCTAAATTGTGACACCTTCAAAATTCCAACTAATTCAGGTACCTCGTGCACACTAAGCACGTCCATAGACTGCAACATAAATATACAATCGTTTAATTGGGATGAAATCCCAATTAAGCGAATACAATGTTCATATTCGGTTAATCGGATAAGAAATCCTGAATAACCGATATGAACATTCAAATATTTGGTTAATCGGGATAAATAATCCCCGATAAACCGATTCACTGTCCCAATTATCCGACGATTTTTCTATGTAAAAATCTGCTCCCAAATCATTGTCCCGTTTAAGCGGATATCCCGATTCAACGGCTTCACTGTAGTACGACCGTGTATCAAGTCAATCACTGGTTCAAACAACTTTCTCATACATCCCATGTCAAACTAAATTCTGGTTTGGTACAACGAACTCAGTCCAATTTCTATATAAAAATACGTGGAAGAAAACAGTTCATACGAAAATGTAAAATTATCTTGTTCATGCCTGGTTATGTAATATAACTCGAGAGCAGAATCAAAGAAACCATTGAAAATGCATTATTATCAGTGTGATAAGAACTAAGAGTTGAGTTATTCGATTTTATGTCAATATCGTTTCAAAATGTACTATTAGGGTATGGAAAGTTGGGTATATACTATATGTGTGTAGGTTTGTCTGGCCGCAACATTGAAGGATGTTAAGTTATGGATGAATATTGGCTCAAATATGCCACCCACGGTCACTACTATAACTCTGGAACGCGCGAACTTTATGATGACAAAATTTTGATATTTTGTACAGCAACATCCTTAGATTCTATGCTATAAATTTTGAAACCATAAATGTATTAATTTCGTCTCTACCTAGTTTCAAAACAGGGGCATTTTTCTGACATATTTGCTAACTAAGCAAACAGATGACGTCATTTTGGCCTAATAATAGTTTGTAGATGTAGACTGTGAGTAATGTCAAGTATCAATAATATATATATTCGGGTCAAAATGTACCGTTTAAATTTATCGCAATATATCTCCATTATTTCCTTAGAACTGACTTGCCCAATCCCTGGTCCAAGTCCATTAATCAGCACCATTGCCTTAGTGCATAGAATGCTATGGACTGGCATAATGTGGATTCAAAATCAAATATTCGTAAAATCCATTGGTTTAGTTGCCCAAACGAATCTAAATTACCAAGAGACATCTTGTTTTACCCACTGGTTAAGAATAATTGGGAAGAAGTACAATCCGTCTACCTCATGTCAAAATATCATTCAACATGCCATTAGTACTTAGATCTAAATTTTCTTCTGAGCAGCTGCATTCTATTACTATTTCAACTACTGGTATGGATAATTGGAAGCCTAAGTCTTCTACTGTCGTAGCCCACCGGAGATGTGGATCCATGTAGGCGTATAGATGGTTTGATTTCAGATTTTGTATGCTGGTTGTATAAGGCTTAAAAACAAAGTTGGTTGCGCCATCCAGATAGTACCGGTACTTCTGCGATAATACTGGAGGTGATACGCGGCTTTTTGTTTAGTAGTCTGGGCACTGCTTTGTGCTTCGAGTATGATGAAAATCTCAAAAATATTGAAATTCGGGAAATTTTGATATTTTTGTGAAGTCATGATGACATTATGATCTCATGATGAGTTAGTATTTAGCCAAAATCATGGCGTCAAGACATTTGGCACATTGAGGGGTACCTGTGATTCAAATTTTACATTTATATCCATTGCTTACTATATACACGGCTAGCTAAGCAAAGAATTGCCAATTAATTTCCAGGCCATTGACTAACTTCTGTTTGATCATGAAGAATTGCAGACATCATTACAAATTCAAGTAAAATAGGTTTTCACATCTGACGGAAATACTTAGAATAATTTTGAGAATGATTTCTCAGTAAATTTGACCACAAGGACACAGCAAATTAAATTCTATATATGCTAATTGTACTAATTTTAAATGCATTTGCCTCAATTTTCCTGGAATTTAGTAAGAAATTTTATCTCTATTAACTTTCTAGTTTTATGATTATATAACATCGTTAAGACTTAGCTTATATTTGGTTCATTCAAACCGCAAGTGTAATAATTTGATGAATGACTAAATTGATAAAATTCTTTCACAATCATAAATCATTTCGAAACACTTATTCTACGTTTTACTACCAATACCCTATTGCGTTAAATGTTCTCACACATGATAAATTTAGGGTTAAATTATAGCTTATCTTATGCATAATATAATATTTAGCACTCGATTCTAAATTAGAAATAAAATTATTGATGCTCTGTTGTTGGTTGCAACTCTGGCTATAAGAATTGACCTGAAACCCAGGCTACAACTTTGCTCAGGACCGTCCTTTTCGTACAACTATATTTTTGTACCGGAAGGTGACTCCTTTTTAATCCACGCTGGAGGTGATTTTGATCTCATAGACCTCGTGGAATAATGAGCAAAGCACTTTAGAACACTAAAATCGGACTAAATTTCACAAAGTTACAATTATTTTACTATATATGCCAAAGTCTATGGGTATAAATGCAATAACTGAATGAAGACAAACTATACGCTATACACGTTGTTCATATTCACTTTGCTTATGCATACTAGTCCACAAGACAAGCATTTCTATGGGTACTTATTTTATGTTATTTCTTCTATAATGTTTTACAAAGAGAGGTCATAAAACTAACTAACATAATACAAATATTTCGAGTTACACTCCATCATGTCAACAGACTCAGCACCTAGAGAGAAAATTCATGCAAAATGATTATAATCTATCAGTTGCAATGGTTCATCACTAATTGTCAGTTATCACTTTTGAATGTCTATTATTTGAGGTTTATGCTAATTAAGGATTCTATTGTCCGTATATATGTGTCAACTCCTATAGATTTGGATATCATACCCACCCGTGTATCGTATTGTTCTTATATAATGGAGGAAGAGTATTTCTTTGAGACCTTGACTTTAATACCAAATTCATATGAAATCTGCAAATAAACGGAAATATAATGAAGATTATATCAAATATGGATTTACATCCATACTTAAAGAGGGACGGGAACTACCACAATGTGTAATATATTATAAGGTGTTATCTGAGGGCTCGATGATAGCAAGTTTTCAAAACGCCATTTATGCGGGTGCCACCCAAATCTTGCAGATAAGGATATAGATTTCTTCAAGCACCAAGAGGTAGGAGTAGAGCGAATCCGTATAGATCACAGAAGACAATTGAGTCAACAGACACAAGCAGGTCTTCGTCCCAGTATATGGTGGCTTTGCGAATCGCTCAAGAAAAGAAACCACATACTATAGCAGAAAAATCTTATACTTCCCTGTTGCTATTACATCGTGCACTGCATTTTGGGAAATAGCACCGAAAAGAAACTTGCCTCTCTCGAATGACACATTCAAGCGCCGAATTAAAGATATGGTAGATGATGTTGAGCAGCAGGTAGTTGCTGAAATTTTGGGAGCCCCGTTGAACACGTTTTCAATTCAACTTGATGAGTCAACGGACGTTTCTAGTTGTGCACAACTACTGGTATTTGCACGATACCTCAAAGACGGGGACTTTAAGGAAGAGTTCCTATTGTTCCATTGCTTGGAACACGACTACAAAAGGAGAAGATGTCTTCCAGCTGGTCTCTGATTGCTTTGATAGAATGAGACTTACTGGAAGAATGTTTCTGCTTGCACAACAATTGGTGCTCTTGCTCTGATTGGAATTCATTCGGGATTCGAGCTCGAGTGATGATAGTGAATCCCGTTTCGAAACACAATCACTGTATGATATACTGATACGCTCTTGCGTCTAAAACACTTCCATCTGAACTAAACTTGTTTTTGATTATGTTGTCACCATGGTCAATTTTATCAAGTCCAGTGCTCTGAATACACGAGTGCTCCGTCTATTGTGCCAAGAATTAGATATTGACCATCAAAATTTGCTGTTCTATACTGAAGTTCGTTGGCTCTCACGAGGGATCATGCTCTCTCGCGGATATTCACTGAAAAACCAATTGCTTGAATACTACAGATCAGAGTATAGGTGCTCTCGTAAAGCCTCACCTCTTAGCATTGCGAAATGAATTTCAAACTTAATTCCCAGATCTGTGTGACCTGGACATGAAAATGATTCGAAATCCATTTAGATTCAATGTAAGTTCTATGCGAGACAGAGTCCAAGAGGAATTTGTTGAATTAGGCAATGATTCTAATGCCAGAGATACATTTGAAAAACTCGCACTCACAAAGCTCTGGTGCGAAATGAACTTGATGTATCCCAACGTGGTAGAGCAGTAAAAACTTGTTGATGTTTCCCAGTACTTACCTTTGTGAGCAAGGATTTTCAGCACTTACTAATTATAAACACATTTTGAGCGCAGTTGTCTGTGGAAGCTGATCTCCGTCTGGCCCTTTCAAAAACGGTGTCACAAATTGATAGCCTGATACACAACATGCAAGCATTCCACTAATCAATTATGAACTTTATTTATATTGCTAGATTAGTAACAATTTTACTTTTCACAACTGGATAAAAGGGATTGTAAACCTAATATTTACAATGCAGGCCATTTTAAGGGGTACATCAAATACAAGATCCTGCTTGAAGGGTACGCAACGAGAAAAGGTTTGAGAATCACTGGGATAATCGAAGGTATAATTTAATAAGTATGTTTATTGCAATTTGTTCCCATTTACACAAGTAAATTATGTAAGGGCACGAGGAACAAGTTTGACAGATCACGGGCTGGGAGTTTTGCCTCCTATTCTCCCGTGGCGATGTCCTGAACAACATCCAGTAGTTCCAATTTATTAGCCGAAATATTGGAAGAATGTTTGCTTAATTACTTTTTTAAGTTAGAAGACAATGCAAATAGAAATTTACAAATGTAAGTCTGCTCTGGAGTAGATTTACATTTCCTTTGATACGCAACAAATCTACGTTTACGCAATAAAAACTACATTTGATCCAGGTTTTAGTTTAAGGTTAAAAATTGGGCTATATACTTAGCAACGTATGTTGCTACATTTAAATAAATATCCGAATAAATTTAGTGAATTAATCCTTGTTAGTGTTCAGATTATCGAGTGACTGGGTGTATTGTATTCATTTACTACTCGGATTTTACGTGATACCTAGTATTAAGAAATAGACTATGACTATATTTATGCATATATTACCAACATTCTAAGAATCTATTTATTAGAATGAAGTTTACAAATAATGAATTATATTGCGGCATATGACCTTCTAATTCCACTTAGAATAAATCTCCAAATATCTTTCTTGTGTCTTCTCCGCCAACAAGCATCTATGAGATGGGTCTCGAGTAATTCAGGATTAGTTGTCTGTCCTCTTTTCTAGGCGTGTACATGAGTCACTGGGTCTACGAAATTCTTGAAGTGGTTCACTGTGTAATGGGTATATCCAGAGTTTGTGGATGGATAAACGTTTGGATAATTGGCAAAGACTGGCTGTTGAGCGATCAGGTACAGTAACCCTAATTATATCACCTGTACCTCCCTCAACACCCCAAATACCCACTGGCCAGTTAACAGTCTCCCCCTATTATATTTTCGTTTGTCGAATTTGGATTCATCTAACGATATTGCCAGCACCTCCAATTGGTTGAGGGTTCAGTAATATTTCTTCCAACATATATTCCTCAACTAATATATATAACTAATATTAGACTTCATATGTGTTCTAAAAGTGGCTTCACAAATCGCAAACTATATAACATGATATTGAGGGAAAGATTCCAGCGGTGCGAGGAGAATCTTATATTTATTTGTATTTGTTTAGTTAGTTCATGACCTCTCTTTGTAAAACACTATATAGGAAATAACATAAAATAAGTATTCATAGAAATGCTTATCTTGTGAGACTAATATGGATAAGCAAAGTAAATACAAACAACGTTTATAGTGTATAATTTGTCTTCATTCAGTTATTGCATTTATACCTATAGACTTTGGCTTATAAAGTAAAATAATTGTAACTTTGTGAAATTTAGTCCGATTTTAGTGTTCTAAAGTGCTCTGTTCATTATTCCACGAGGTCTATGAAATCAAAATCACTTCTAGCGTGGATTAAAAAGGAATCACCTCCGGTACAAAAATATAGTTGTCCCAAAGGTGGTATATTAAATGGTTGCGTTTTCTCAACAGACCCTCAGGCTTTGTTATAACTGAAATTACATTCATTTACTCACTTCATTTTTTGTCATAAATTCTTGAAAATTAACACATTTAGATGCTTTTGAGAACTTACCAAGTTTTTGTCGGAATTTTAACTCTCAGTATCTTGTTGCTGTCATAAATTAGCTAATTCTCTTAGTTATTTCAGTCTTCGCGGCAAATCGAAGTACTCATCTCAGGTTCTGCCTCTCTAATGCTTAGATATACTTCTAATTGGCTTATAGTTTTCTTAAGAAATATATTCCTCTCCCAAGCAACTCACTAATTCGAAAGCTTAAGTCCCGTTCTATAGACAACTGCCGTGCACTTCAATTTCTTCGACTCAACATTATTGGGAATTATATTGCAATATTACTTGATGAAATGCATCTCAAATCCCAAGTTCAATTTAGTGGGCATACATTGATTGGTTGTAATCCTGATTTGGAAATGTACACAAGCATATTGCACAGTGGCTTAAAATGGGAGTTAGTAAAGAATGCGTATTTTCATTTGAAATAGACATATATAATGTATTATCAGCATGTAGGTTAGCATATGCTAGGAATCATTTGATGCATTCAAAATTTTTATAAGGTTTCTATATATCATGTTCTGACGTCATAGCTTACTGTTGAATTTTACTTTTCTTTAATATCTGATTGTATAACGATGTTAGCCCTATAAATTGTATTATTTGGGTATAATATATCATATCCATGGAAGCAATTATAACTGTTAGAATTTCAAAATTACTCATAATTTTATAAAATGATGTCAGACACAATTTTGCTTTTGTACTTCATACTTCTAAATGCGTTTTTAGAATTTATTCATATCTTTTTGCTAATATATATGCCAATTCTGACAATTTTTGGATAAAAACAATAAGCACTTATATTAAGGGATATTTTATTGTATTATTTATTCACTAGCGTTCAGTAAACTACGTTGTTACAATATCGTATCAATAATAAGGCCCTTAATGATATTATCAATAGATGATTCTCATAAATCTGTTGCATTGTCTCTACAGCACTTAGCTCTCCGGGCATGACCGTGTTCTCCGCACTTTTCGCACACCACTGTCGATCGAGATTTCATTAACACAGGATCGCTTTCAAATGAGAGTCTGAGAAATATATCAATGACATTATCCTCGAAGGAAGTTTTCCTTGCTAGATGTTCCATATATTTCCTGATTAATTTGTTGCAGGCTTCGGATCCTTCTTCGCTAAAGCATTTCAATTCATACCCAAAGTTCATCTCTCTCAGTATTTCTTCAGAATAGGCTAGTAATTGATGTAAAGTCGGTGTAATGTTCACCCAAGGAAAGGATTGAAGAATAAGGAGATAGGTGTCTGTACAAAGGTTACCCAATTCTTCTGTATTGATTTTTCTGTCTGAATTTATGATTCTCAGAATGAAAGATAATTGTGTGTGCAATTTACAAAGTGAGTCCCTATGATCAATCTTAACCAAAGACATTGCGCATTCAATAAACTTGGAGTCATTTGAAAAAGCTCTTCGAGCCACACCACCAGTGGAAGTAGTATCTTCTTTGAGGTCTGGTTGGTCAATTCTTAGACCTGTTACGTCTTGAACTATGGTTCGCACATCCATCATAGAGTCTTTAATTTCTTTTGATGCTGGTGACCATGTGAGCTTGTTACAATTCAGGTGGTACACAAGTAAATTAAACCATCTAAAAATGCATGTATAGGAATGTAAGGGAGAAGCAGGTAGAATACCCATTGTTGATAATGGTTGGTGAGTCAGGTTAAATCTTTGATTCGTTGGTAATGAAAAGAAAGCATCAATGTCTTCCAGTTCTCCAAATAATTGAATTGCGTCTGAAATGTTTCTATTGATGGGATAGCCTTGCAAAATTAAATCACGATCTTTTAGTTCTTTCTGCGTTGCAGTACATAGTTGGCAACTCGCACCTCCTGCTCCTGAGAGAATACTTGCCACTTTACCATCAAGCATTGATCAGACAACATCGACAAATATATGTTTATCATCGGCAAAATAGAAACCTTGGTGCTTCATTTGATCTGTTTCGGGATTGATGATATCTTTCATAAATTGGTGAATATGTCATGATTTTCTGTGGCAGCAAGAAGGAAAATTGGACGTTGGGAGAATGGAGAATTCGGGCAGTTGTTTTTCCAAAGTTCCATTCCACTGAAATTGACAATGTGTATTGCTTTGAAGCAAAATAGGATGAACGATTTGGTAGACGTATCCGTATTTGGTTGATTATATACGGTGTGCTTTCCAGATCCATCTAAGCCATCAGCAATCTGAATCGGAGAGGAAAATTTTCATTTGAAGTGGACGGTAGAATGGACATAATTCTACAAAATGTATGGTGGACAAATTGAGCGTATGGCACACACACACACACACACACACACACACACACACACACACACACACACACACACCAACTGGGGCTGTAGGATTCGGGTATAGTTGAATCATACTTCGTAGTACTAAATTATTTCTATGATCTGCCACCCTCTGATATGTAGGAAAGTGAATTTCATTAGACAACAAAAGTTGTAATAGAGTATACTTCCTCTTGCCAATCTCTAGTAGATCGAAAAGAAATAATGCCTTGCCCACATCCAATTCTTTGCTTTCGGATGCACGCCAAATTTACCAGAGAATTTCCCTGCACAATTGATTTAGATACCCTTGCAACTTCTCGATTGTCTTCTTCATTGCACAACAATTGCAAAGCAAGAGCTGCAATTGTAATTTCAGAAGTGTTTTCGATTACCGAGATGGACCTGATAGACTCAAGAACGAGATACGGGAACGCTGATGTTGCAATGAAAGATTGATAAGTTCTTTCTTTTGGTGCACCGACTTAGTTTTTTGGTGGGCTTGTGAAGCTATGAATAATTCTGAGCAAATTCCAGAATGCCACCAATCTCCATGCAAAGATTCAAGTTTAGCCTTTAGCCTGCTTGACATCGTCTAATCCATGGAGATCGCTAAGATAACAGAGAGTTGTTTGGACGTAATTGCCATTTGCTTTCAGGATTCTCGCTAAATCGAGACGAGATTCGGAGGAAGTCATCGGAGCAATTGGTTCAGCCATTGATCACGGATAAACTATCTATGAGAAAATAAAGGTGTATGATTAAAAACATAAGTACACGTATATATGTTTAATTTTGTGCAGTAGTTTCCAAGAAGAATTAGGATCAGACGGGTATTCAATTACATAGTTACAGATATCCCTTTAGGAATTTCCATAGCAACGATTAAAGACGATGGAATGTGACCAAAAATCAAAGTTCCGCATTGTTTCGGGGCCTGTCATCTTCATATAACATAGCATAAATTGCAAACAACAACCGGTATTATCTTCGCTTGGACGTTCCTTGACTTTTTTTCAGACACTCTCAAAATTTTATCGATGGAAAAATGGGATTCATTTTTTACCCTGGTATAACAATCCTTCACATGAAAAGTACACAGTTTAGAATATATCTGATACAAAATTAGAAATCAGCATGCAAAATTGTCTAGGATAGATGAAACAATAGATCGCTAATATATTCTATAAAGAATCAGAATCTTTGTGAAAATCTTTGATATTTTGAATTCTCCGAAACGATAAATTTCAGCATCAAAAACCACAAAGTTTCGATTCAAATTTACATAACTAATAGGCTATCAAAAGATTCGAAAATTGGAATGGATGCAACTTGAATGTTTAGAAAAGCAAAGAAACCATAAAGGAATGAAAGCATTACTTTAAAAAATTTCTTAATTCTCTACTACTAAGCCACTGTGTATTGTGCTCTATGGTCGTATCACTCATGAAGTCGATCCCATTCGTGATTTCAGTAGTACCTCTAGCTAAAACACAGGAGATATTGTTTATCAGAATTTGGATAAATGTTGTTATTACTAACACAATCTCTGTTCAGAATTAGAGCAATCGTTTCAGATAACCACCCAACAATCGTGAATGCTTACACTCGTCTCCTAACGAATTACAAAGTTCAGGACAAAGATTCCAAGATCATTAACCCTTACTCTCCTGATGGTGTATTTATCTTCTCTTTGATAGCTGCAATCCGATCAAAAACATTAGAAATAATCTAGTGGCCATTAAATTTTTGATATTCCATCATTACACATTTTTTCTGCAAATATGAATATTTACTTTCAATCAGAATTTGTACGGTGGTCCCATTTCATTCAATTTTCACGAGAAAGACTTAAGCTTATCTGCACATCTCCGTGCAGCATATAAGATCAACTACTCTGTAGTTCATCCAGAAATAACAAGCAATTTGTTTCCTTAGCTCTTGCTATCAACGAATTAACTATAAGTGCCTTTCACTTATATCTTACTAAAGAGGAAGTTACTCCTGGATTTTTTAATCTTATTCGGATTTGGTGGCTCTTTATCAATTCGAAGGAACATTTTCACACTTTTAATCAAGGCGATGCTTTAGTTTCTAATGACTCTAAAAACAGAGTTCCTTTGTTCATTCAGTAATGGGCGAATTACTTGGCTGGGCTCGGGAAAATTTGGATTGTCTAAGCAACATTCGAACCCCTAATACAGACAAACTATGCCATCTCTGAATCATCTCTTGGCTTAATTTCAGGAGGATATGAATATGTATTAACTGGGCGTTTGCAAAATGATCCACTTGAGAGGAGGTTTTCGTATTATCGGCACCTGAGTTGTGGACGGTTTTTGGTCAGTTTGCGAGAGGTGATCAAATCAGAGTCAATAATCAAATTGAATCTCTCTTAATGTGAAATATTGACATCAGTTCTTTATCAACTACAACTCATTCTAATTCATCTATATATGACCTTGCAAGGAACATGCTCATTAATGATTACGATTATTTACTGCTGAGTGATATTTCTCAACAGTTAGTCGTTTACATCTCTGGGTATATGTGTTTGAAGCTATCAGAACATACTCATTGTCCTGTCAGTTGAGCTCCTTGAACAACAATCTTATTTCTTCTGAATATATGAGCAACTTAAATCAAGGTGCTTTGACTCTAGCCTGTAATTCATTACGTCATTATGTATTGAGTGTATTTGTTTATGCTTGAAGTTTCGGAGAAAGATGTTAGAAGTTCTAGATATCCTTAGAAATCTCTATCACAGATATTACTCAGTATAGCAACAGTTGTATGGGATTCTAGCTCTGCTTGTGTAGATCACTCAGAATATCCAAAAGAATTGTTAACAAAACCGTTTGCAAGATTTATTTAAATACATTAAGGAAATAGGCCTGTGAAACTTGGCGTAAGGATCAAGTTACTGCGTTCAAGCGAAACAAATGACGTAAATGTCAAACTTAAGTGTGTTACAACAGTATATTATATAATTAGCATATCCAGCTAATTTCTTTTCATGTATCACTCTTCACATCTATAAACGATGCACACCAATGGCTGTGCTTAAGACTATATACTGTATTTATACGTTACCGTATACGTGTTGTAATGCTAATCTTGCTGTGTCATTGTAGTAACATTTAATGAGAAACCATTCTCTAAAATATTTAGGCGTTTCCGTCATATGTGGAAACCTATTTACACTTGAATATGTAATGATATCTGCAATTCTTCATGATTAAACAGAATATAATCAATGGCCTGAAAATTATTTTGCCAATTCTTTGCTTAGCAAGTCATGTATATAGTAAGCCATGTTTTAACATTTATATTGGTTAAGCAGTAGTTAATAATAGTATTTTTCGAAACAGTGCAATCACGTCATAATTTCGTCATATATGTGGATTTTCTTCCAAGACTCAAACTTGTTCGAGTCAGGCAGGAAATACCCATATATTCCAAAATCAGCCCTGGGAACCTTCCAGTGTCTTCGAATAAATTGTGGACATACAAACATGCATATATGTTACAGTAAGATAGTGAAATCGGTAATTTTACGAAATCCCTGATTGTTTTGGGAAATTCATATAATTACTAATTCACCCAGAGAGTTCAGGAATTTACTGAAATAATTAGGAAATTCACGATATTCCTAATTATAGACCCACAGTCCCGGCAAAAAGTCTGGAGTATTGTTGATAAAATTCGAATATTCTAGTATTGGAACAAAAGGTTACAACATTATTGTTACAGAACATTGTTATAAACCTATGGTGGAATGGAAACAATAGTTTCATCATTCTATAGCACGACAAATCAATATTTAATTGGATAACCCCTATCTTTTAGTACTTCCAAGATTCGTTTTGGCATAGATTTCGCTAAGTTTTCACAATGTCTTTTAGTGATTTCAGTTACCCAAACTTCCCGTATGGCCTTGATGAGAGCATTCATTGAGGCAGGATACCTAGCAGCAACCATTCGTTTTAGAACTGTCCAGCTATTTTCAATCACATTTAGATCAGGGCTGCTACCTGGCGAAACCAGGAGATCGATGTTTTTTTCAGAAAGCCAGTTTTGACAACTCGGAGTGTGCACTGGTGCACCATCTTGTTGAAAGATTTCGCACTCTAAATTGTTCATCATTGGTTCCAGGTTTTCTTTCAGAACATCTAAATACACTTTTGATGTTATAGTTAAGTTTTTTTTGACATGATCCAAAGTGCTCCCTTACCTCTTCCGGACATGCAGCTTCATATCATAACAGATGGTGGAAATTTGACAGTTTGTATGGTGTATTTGGGATTGTACCTTTTATTAGGGGGCCTTCTCGCAAACTGTTTGGTTCCTGAAAATTGCACAATCTTCACTTCGTCACTGAACAATACTTTCATCCATTGTTCAGCTGTCCACATTTTGTATTTTTTACAGAAGTTGAGGCGGTCTCGCAAATTTTTAGCAGAAAGGAGAGGCTTTTTCGCGGGTTTGAATGCTTTTAGATTCAATTTTATTTGTAAATTGTGTCTAAAAGTTCGAGCACTTATCTTTTGGTCAAATTTAATTCTGAAACAATATCAACAGAGGACACAGTAGGGTCATCTTGAACTATGCGTTTAATTCGGGCATCAGTTCCTGGGGTGATTTTTAGTAGCCTTCCAGATCTCTTCCTAGACCTTAGATCACCTTCAAAATCTTTATTTCTTATTCTTTTGAGTGTCTTAGATACTGCACCTTGTGAGATATTAAGAGAAGTAGCAATATCCTTCTGTTTCATACACATGAGATCCATTCGTTCAACCCTAGCTCTTTTCTTAGGTGGTAGTTCAGCCATCTTTCAATTGAAAGAACAAGAATAGCAAGTATTACCCAAGGTTTGGTCCAAATTACTATATTAAGCAGGCTAATATTATCATCATTAATAATAGGAAGTAATTAGTAAATAATATTATCAGGCTATTCCTGCGTAAGTTCAATAAAATCGAAAAATAATGAAATATTCCAGACTTTTGCCGGGACTGGAGTTATTTCATTAATTTACTAAATGAAATGCCAGAATTATCACAAAAGCTCAATAAATGTGTGAAATAAATAATACTTTTGAACATTCCGGTGTTTTCATTGATTCACCATAGCATGGCTTCCTGATTGTTGTTTCACACATGTGATAATTAGCTGTACAGCTGAAAGGTAAACATCTATTTTTGATGATAACCACTTATTCTTTGGATATCAAAAAACTTTTGGTTATGAATTTGATATATATACAAAAAGATTAAAATTTTATAATTATCAACTCAAATCACTATTTCAAAAAATTGTAAATGTCTTCAGAAAGCCTCGAACTGGAAGAAATATTCAAGCGATATCTGTTCAAACCATATGATGAATGCAAGAGTATCTCATACCAACAGTGAATACTATAAAATCATTGACAGTCTGAAATCAGCCTCTGCTCTCGGTCATAGGGGAAGTAGGACAGATATAATCTTCTTACTAAGTATTTTAGTTAGGTTATTTAAGTTTCTCGCAAATAACGTTAGTTGGGAACTACTGAAATGAAGATCAATCATGAAATAATAATTTGCAATGTCTCCATTTTTAAAGGTGTTTAACTTTTTATCTGAGAGCATAGAGAAGAAATTTTTAAAACACCATAATTATTATTTATTTGCTATATTCGGCAGAAATTTTATTTTAGATATGCGATACTCCAATGTGGTGATCTAGAAAAGCTTGTCAAGAAACGTACTCCCCTGGATGATTCCCCCTTTATTATGTTACTCTCGAGGATACCTTTGATGTCTTTAAACGCCTTCTGTTGCGACGGGAAATGGTGGTCAGAACCGAATGATCAAAGAACTGCAACTAAAGTATATCAACATCACCACTAAATCCCTGTGCGAGGAGTGCCAAATGGAAAGGAAGAGACCTATAACAAAAGGTGTTGTTGTACGTCTCATAGTTTCCAAGGAGTACTCATCTAGGAGTCAAGTTGATCTAAAAGATATGGAAGCTATGCCTCATTCACAAAACAAATGGAACTTGGTTTACCAGGACCATCTTACCAAGTTTTATGTTCTCAAACCTCTCACAACAAAGCGTGCAGCTGAAGTGGCATTTCAACTTGTAGACATTTTTGCTTATGGGTGCACCAGCCATTCTTCAGAGTGATAATGGCTCAGAATTTACACCAGTGTAATTACAGATATGAAACAAGTGTGGCTAAAACTAGTTCTGGTTCATGGAAAGCCGCGCCACCCACAAAGTCAAGGTTCTGTGGAACGCGCAAATGAAGACAAAGGATATGCTTGTTGCCTGGCGTGCAGACAACAGAACGCATAATTGGACTATTCCAAAAGAATTCCGCTTTTCATTTTGGAATAAGTGCTCCCCTTATTCGCCCAAGATTGGATGTGAGCCACATGTGGGCCTAACTTCACTGTCTCTTCCATCAGAGGTGATAAACACCCTACAAAGTGAAGATGATTTGACTGCTATTGTTGCGACTTACCCACAGCTTCGACTGATAATTTAATCACTCCAGTTACTATCACATCAGTGCAACCCTGTAATACTAGTATCACTTCGATGCAACTCGGCAATAAGATTACTCAAGAACAACACTTGGATGCCGGGAATGAATTTGAAGAAGTCATTTCTATTGGAACTCCCTTACAAATTATTGAAAGAAATACAGCCCAGATCATGTTAAATAGGGAAATGCACGCACACCACAAATTTTTCAGGCTGAAAGAATGGTGAAGGGTAGCCGACTTGAGCTTCAAGCTGGGATAGTTGAAGATAATGTAGTTCTTCCAATTCCAACAGTAGATTTGGGATAAGGGATGCCCGAAATATTCTTGGCGTAATCATAAAAAGAGACCTGAAAACAGACCAGTATACTATTGGTGTAAGATGGTATTGAAAGAGCAATACTCAAGAATTCAGTTTGACCTTTGTCCTCAACGCTTGTTATTAACAACCAGCATCAATACTGAGATCACAGTGTCACTGTGTTCAGTCGTCTTCGCTCGGTCAGCTTCTGGTGGGTAATGTTTTGCTAAATGCAATTCTAATTGTCCGAGCTAGTTTGAATCGAACAGATGTAAGTGCTACAAAGCAAAATTTAAGTGTAATTCTCGGTGCAACGGAAGTCTCACTTGTGCAAACAAAAGATTTCTTAACATTTCGTCATTTTGTTGTGCTCACTAGGAAAAATGCAGTATTGTACCTCTTACTACATTAGTGTTTAGTAAATTAGTGAAATAACTAGGTCTATAATTAGGAATTTCGTGAATTTCCTAATTATTTCAGTAAATTCATGAACTCTCTGAGTGAATTAGTAATTACATGGATTTTGTGAAATCATTGATTTCACTATCTTACTGTAACATATACACGTACAGATTTATGGCGTTTTATTAGTATAGATATAGGTCAGCTCTGCTAGAGCACTCTTTTCGCTCATATTAGTGGTGCGTATAATGCAATATGTGATATGATGGTTGTATATATTGTTTTTGGTTTCTTGTTGATAAGAATTTTGTTTCGATTAATTTATTAGGCCTCCTACTTATGGTTGTGTTATTTTGTAATTTACTGTGGACCTGAGTTTCTATATAGCATTTAGTCTTTTTTGACCATTGTGATTCACTGGCATAGTTGTTAACATTGTCTAATAGCCTGCTGACCTGGGTTTTCAATCCCTCTCCTGTCTTTACTTTTCGATTGTGAATTACCTGAATTTAAATATCATCATTTGATTCATCATATTACTTCTGATTTCATTATACTTACTACTAATATTGGCGAAACTGTGCTCTAGTAGCGTTGAGCTTTATATAGTATATCTTTAACGCTAGCGTTACACTTATTATTCTAGTTATATCGAGAAAAGTCGTGTAGACTTTCACTTGGTGTTTTCTTTGTTAGCAGTTCTCTTAGTTGCAACAGCATCCCGTATGTTAAAATGAGTTATTTTGTCCCTTACATCAAAATTTCTCTACTCAAGTTATAGATCCCCGTCAGGTAGATGTCGCCAGAACAGAATCTGAATTTCACCAGGCTTAGAAATCATGACAAATTACCAACAGCTTTCAATTGGCTATAACTACGAGTTGGTAGTTTTCGTGATTTCAAGAATTTTATGAAAATAAGTTTGAGCTCTAGTGACATCTACTGTGTGCATCCATTGTCATGTCCGTATTTTCACTTTGTAGGATATACAATAAAAAGTTTATATTCATGACAAAACAATGTGGGGGTTTATTCGATTTTGCAAAGAAAAACTTAAGTATATGTCGTGCCGAATTAATCAGAAATTTCTATCAAATATTTATGAAAATTCGAGCAATCTGATATCCCATCCCCCCGAGCATAAAACTGCCCATCCGCATATGGACACAGCCTGTTGCATTTTGTAAGAAGTAACTAATTGGAACTAAAGTAAGAGACAATGTTACAAGCACATCAGATGGGAGAGAAAAAGCGAATAGCTGCAACACGAATTGTTGACCATGAGCTTTTAGCAAAATTATTAGAGCACGAATGTGACTTTGGTAATCATTGTAATCCCTGTTAAGCAATATCTATTCGTCTTGCTGATCGTAGAAAATGCAAATCGCACAAATCGTCAGTAAGTCCAAGTTCTACGCCCAATACAAGTTCATAAATGAAACTGGAACTTTCAAGTAGAAGCGAATGAAAAAATCCATTGAAGACAAATGTATTTTTAACTAAAAATCTAAATCCAGTGATTGCAAACTTTAAAGAATTTGCACAATGGTTAGAGCGAGATCATTTTTGACTGCAATAAATTTAATTATGAATAGTGTGTATGATAGATGCTCAATGTATAGCTCTGAAGGGGACACATTTACAGCGGACAATAAGATTTGCAGTGCGTACATGAGCACATATTTATTGAATTACCAAAGACGAGTGGAATGAGTAATGCAAAATCTAGCAATTGAGAAGGCGAATGTAGTGAAAGATAATCCTGTGTAACTGTCCTTTTCGGCTTTAATTAAACATATTGATGTTAAAAGACGAGGGCATTCCATTTCGTATTCAGAGTGGAACATGTGTTAATTCATCATTTATAACGGTTCATTGACACAAGATGCCATGACTTGTGGCTCTTCGGAAGCCTTGCTCGGGAGATAAAAATCGTTTACATTTACATATACATATCCTGGGAATATTTGACATGGATATCCATGGATATTACTGAAACCTGAATATACATGGATATTGAAGGATGAATATACTAACATGTCAAGTCATTGCAACTTTGGAAATAAAGGATACTCTATAAAAGCAACCGAGAAACTACAAGATGACTGGGATATGGAAGCCGATAGTCGAGACTGGGATAATGGACTTAGTTGCTGAAAAAGCAAAGTATCATCTGAAATGTAAATTGGCATTTGGAAGAGACAGGAGTAAGAATAGTTATATATCAGTTATCTATGATAACTAGATTATTGAATTCGTAGTTATCCGCAAGGACGACAAAGAGATGACGAGATGTTGTATTTGAGAAATTGTGTGACTAGTTAAAGGACGAAGCAATCCTATAATGAACTTAATCGGTACAAGCATGACCAGGGGTGTAGTGTAGGGGGAGCGTGCTCCCCCCACTACAAATCAAGGGGAGGCGCTCCCTGACTTTAACTTGATTATTGATATTTCATTATAATAAAGGTAGATTAAGTTTTTCGGAGTTTTCCTTCTTTCGTACTCTAGTCAACTCCGCTTAATAGGATAACATCGGCACCAGGCCATTTCCAACCATTTAAGCGAATTAAACGTATTGGCCCGGTCTAAGAAATTATTTAACATCGCACTGCGCTGTTTTGGCCAAGTGATCCTACCAACAGTGTGGCAATTTAGCATATTCTAGACCATTATAACAACGGTGCAATTGGGCTTTGCCAAACTGTCTCTCAATAATTAATGGCCTCTACACCTACAGGTATGTGAAATTCCATAAACACTATTTCAGTATTTTCAACTTCTCAGGGATGTGGCGAAGAGTAGTAAAAGGGACCTAGAATTCAATTCTGAGGCTTTTAGACGATTATTTAATATAGAGTGTGAGGCAAGACTGGATTGCGGAGTCCACTGTCACATCAGCACCGAAGAAGGACAACGTTATTTGGAAGTATTTTTAGTTTATATTACTCGTAATGTGGGTTACAACATGTTTCGTTGATATTAAATAACTTTGTTTTACCAATTTTTGCGTAATATTTTCTTTTATAAGCGCTCCATACACTAGAAATTTGAGTACTACACCCCTGACAATAGCTATTTAGTGGAAATGTCAGACTTGGAAATTGAAGATCCATCTAGAGAACTACAGCGTTGTGAAGGAGAAATTCAGAAGAAAGGTGACCTGCCAAGTCTCTGTGAGGGAATTATTACTCTACATATTTCCAAGTTTGGGAGGCTTTCATTTGCTAAAAATTTATCATGGATCAATTTGTGCGATTAGGTCAGGTTCGGGACTGGAGAATGTGTAGAGTTTATAAAGGACGTTCCACAGTTCAACATATAATTTCAGGTAGTGCCTATGCAAAACCAATTTGAGCCCATCTGTTAGTTGATTCAGCATTATGCGTTATTGGTCTTTCATTGAAGACGATTTAGACGACATCAAATTATTCATGAGATGAATGAACAGAATACCAATAAAACATGACTTCTTAAAGTTTTAGAGATTAAAGTAAATGAGACATTTAAAAGTATTCATAATATTGTATACGAGCTGAGAGAACCCACAACTGGGAGCTACACATGTAATGTGTAGGTAAACATGTTGGATACATTTCGTAGTAGCATGGCATGGAAAGTATGCTAAAAGAGGCCGGCTATATCTCGTGGACATGGTAGAGAGTAATGATATCTATAAAGAAATTTTGAAGAGTTTACTAATCATGAATACAATACAGTTAGATGCTCTGGCTATAAATTGTCTGGTGCTTGGTCGGATTTGTGCTTTGAACATTGATTAAAGATATAAGTCCTAGGTGGTTTACACGGAGGGAGATCTCGTAATCAAGAGCCAGCCTACAATTTATGGGCAGGTACTTTAAATAATTTTTCTGAAGTAACGATGAAATGAAAATTGCATCTTCTCATGAATTGAGGGGAATTAATTTATCAACGCAGACCTTGCTCATGTTAAGACCACATTACATTAGTCAAAGCAATTAACTGTTTCGAGGACAACGACCCATTACTGAATCACGTGATAAGGATACTTTGGTATCCTTTTCAGCGGGGTTGATAAGTACCAAAAATGATTGTGTAAATTCTAAGATGGCTCAACACATTAAGGTAAAATGCAGAAGATGTTGGATGGGAAGACGGGTGCTGATACACTACAACTCAGTTTAAAAATAAAGCCTTTACGAGACCTCAAAATGGGGATGGTAGCTAATGAAAAGATATTAATATTTTCAACAAACCACAATAACAGAAAACTGAATAGTCTAGTTTGAAAAATTCTTGGAATACCTTGTTACAGTTATAGAGGGAGATTGCTATTGTGCCAGATCTACTAGAACCCTTCGAACAACGTATCGTGAATCGCAAACTTGTCTCTGAGCTAAGTAGAAGGTTCTCAGAATTCGGGTAAGACTGTTATTGTCCCAAAGATCCCGAAATAGTCAACTTACCAAGGTCTTTGTGGAAATATCAAGATAGGTCCTGATAAGACCGGAATCATCTCAAAAAAACGATTATTCAACAACCTCCATAACAAGGTTAATTAATCTTTGTCAAAAATATTCTTGGAAAATGGAATTTGCTTTCATCAAGCAAGGGATGATGTTGATATGCTGATAGTTCGAACCACATCGGACTTATCGTCAATGGTCCAATCAATTTAAGCTATGGGCACTGACATTTTGGTGTTGTTGGTACATCACTGCAGGGATTACAAAAATCCAATATGCCTAGCATTAGGTTCTAGGACATATTAGGTCCGAGATATCAGAAATGATTGACCCAATTTCAGAAGAGTGGCTTTGTATATATTTACAGGATTACACGTTTACAGGTTGTGACACAGTATTGCCAATATACGGGTATGGAAAAGAAAATTATTTTGTAAAACTCACCAGCAGTTTTCTGTAATTCAATAAGGGCCTTTAACTGTCTGCAGTCTAGTGAAGGTTCAATCAAAAATTCTGGTATATAAATTTAGGGTTACGTGTATAGCGGTAGATGGGCACTCCACTACATGTACAACACTTCACAATGGGTTCCTCTTCGTGTCTCTTCGTGTATATTACACAATCAGTATATTGCCCTATAAGATTTCTTGAACTGTCCTACTATTGTCTAAACACCTGAATGTACATACATATATTACGTATACTACTTGCATCATCCACTTCCAAATATTTATTTAACATTTATGAGCCACCTTTCAACAATGTAATTGAATTATTGACACGAAAAAGATAAGCCTGTCCCCCAAGAGGATACTCTATCACTTACCACATTAATCAATAACATATACAGAAAATGTATTATCTCATCGTCCTATCCTGAGATCCTGCAACTGGTTCCCCTATGCCAAATTATGTTCTGTACTTTGTACAAGATACCTTAATTATCCATATATGTAAATATTCATAGCAAACGGAAACATAAAATTATGGGATACAATAACATTCACCGATTTCGTTGACGAAAGATGGTCACGGAAATCATAGTGTTAAAGATAAATTGGTCTTAGAAAGGGTGTCTAATAAGTTCTGTTATATATCAATTCCCCAATTATTTCAAATTTATCTATTGCAAAGCCATGAAACTTTCTATTTTCTTAGGACTTATGTTCCTAATTACACATTACAAATATCATTCAATATAGCCTCCCGTTTTATGAATTACGGAAGTTAGTCTGCCCCAAAACTGATGGACAGCTTTTCGTAGCTCCTCCTGTGGGATTTTCTGCCATTCACTCAACAAACTAACTTTGAGGGACTCCAAACTCTTGTGAGATTTCTCACAGGCCTTGCTCTCCAAGTTTGCCCAAACAGAATAGTCGAGTGGGTTTAAATCTGGGCTTGATGGTGGCCATTCATCCTTATGAAATCGATCCTGCTCTCGGAACCAACCCTGGGATACTTTTGAAGCATGTGCAGGCGCAGAGTCTTGTTGGTAAGTCCAAGGATGGTTTTGAAAGAGCTTCTCACCCGCAGACGCAATTTCAGGCTCCAAGACCAGTTCTCTGTGCGTCTGGGAGTTTGTTTTCACTCCTTGGGGAACAAAAATCAGGTGGGTCCGTGAGCCTGCCGACACTCCCGCCCATACTATCAGAGAAAGAGGCTTCTGGACTCTATCAATGTACTTGATGCTATCTGGGACATCTTGACTTCGAGAAGCAAGTATACGGTCGTTTTGACGATTGCTTACCTCCTCAACCGTGAACAGCTTCTCATTTGAGAAGAGAATCTGATCTTCAGTCCCAGGAGCGAATCAGGCTTTTAGTTGTATACATCTTTCGAGTCGCTTACGACGTATGGAGTCGTTAAGATGATGTACATTTTTCCTCTTATAGGACTTCATTCCTAGGTCCTCTACAACCAATTTCCGCATCGTTTCGTGATTGACACAGAATTCACGAGACATTTTTTGCATTGAACGCCGGGGATTTCTTAGGATTCGACATCTAACACTATTCTTCAGGGCTGGTGTGCGAGCGGATCCTGGACGACCAATTCGTTTCCTGTCGGACACGCTGCCAGTCTCTATATATCGTTTTATTGTGCGATAGATCAACATGGGATTCACTTTATCATTTTTTAGCCTTTTTAGAATTTCACTGTTGCTAAATCCAGATTCGTGAAAAGTGACAATTTTTGAACGAATTTCTTCTAACATGGTTTTCTGGGAAATCATCTATATGAATGATATATACTTGGTATAATTCGAAAGAGCGCCAAAAATGGTACAAGAAAATCTAGAAGATTACTTCATAAGTATATTAATAGCTACTGTCTAAGGCGCGAAAATGTATGACAGAACTTATTAGACACCCTGTATTCGTCTCGTTATTATTATGTCACTTTTGTTTAACTTCGTTATTATCTCACCGACCACATATTTAGTTTAGACACCATACCATTTGGTTATTAAAGGAAAATATAACGAGTTTTAGTAGTTAGAATTCACATTTTCATGTTATCTTTACCTAACTTCGATTTCACTTATGGCGTCTGAATTGATTATTGAACGGATGAAGAGCAACAAAAATAAAGCTAAAGCTTCCCTAATGGGTTACATTTATACCTTAAACGGAGTATCTGATGATCTTTCATTTTGAGTATGTGAAAAACGTGGTGCATACAGGGTGATTCAAAAAAATGCAACCCATAATGTTTTACGGGTACCCTATCTTTATTTCTTAACTAATCCTATTTATTCTTTTTGATTATAATTAGTTTGAGTCTAAACGATCAGAAAATGCCATATTGGATACTGCAGCACCGAATTTTCTGCGTGGAGCATTATTTTAATACCTCCTCATACGAGACTGTAAAGACGCAATTTCGTACATCATTCCAGACCCAAGTTGCTCCCGATAAATCGATGATCTATCGTTGGGTGGAGAAGTTTAGGAAGTATGGGACAGTTCAAAACCTCAATAGTAAGTGTGATGACAGACTAACGCATTCTGGTCGGAGAAAGAAACGAACAGCAAAAGTTATTGAGATGGTCCGAAATTCTGTTGAATTCAGTCCAAAACGGTCAATCAGGCGGAGGAGTCAATCATTGTCATTGGATAGAAAAATATCTGCAAGCACTATCAGGAGGATCCTAATTGATGATCTTAAGAGGTTTCCATATCGTATACAAACAAAACAGATGTTAACAGCTGGTGATAAGTCCAAAAGGCTTAAAATGTCCGAGAAATTGCTAGAAAAAATTGAATGTCAGGGCCGATTTCTTTCACTACTTTGGATGTCCGATGAAGACCACTTTCATCTAGATGGAAAAATCAACTCAAAGACAAACGTGTTCTGGGGAACCCAGAGACCAATGGAAGTTGAAATGAAACCACTACACTCAGAAAATGCACAGTATGGGCAGCCATTTCGGCGAAAGGGATCATAGGACCATTCTTTTTTTGAAGAAAATGACAGGCCTGTTACAATTACGACAGAACGTTATGTCCAGGTCCTTGAGCTCTTCTGGGAGCAGCTCAGAGTCCTCTACCCATCACTTCTAAATCACTTTTGGTTCCAACAAGATGGAGCGAGCTCACACACCTCAAATTTCTCCAGGGACTGGCTCAAAGAACACTTTGGAGCAAGAGTCATCAGTCTCAAGACGAATTTTGAGTGAGCCCCCTATAGCCCCGACTTAAATCCTCCTGACTTCTACTTGTGGGGCTATCTTAAAGACCGAGTTTATTCTACTAAGCTTAGAACCATCAGCGAGTTGAAGGAAAACATCAGAGAAGAAATTAGAAAGATTCCGACCACTGTATGCAAAAATGTCATGAACAACTTGGTGGTACGACTCAAGAAATGTACAGAACTCAAAGGAGGTAATTTGGAACATTTGCTCTAATTCATAAAATATTGACTGTGGTACGCTGAATTTTTAATATGTACTAAAAATATAGATATTCTACGTATGTTCTGAGTTTGATTAAGAATTGTCTTTACTGCAAACATTTACTTTTGGGTTGCATTTTTTTTTAATCACCCGGTACATAGCAAGAATACATACGAGGAATGATTTTATAGTCAAGCCTATGGTAGTGTCTGAAATTCAACAAGCTCACGCATATACGCCTTCACATAAACGTGTACAGATGCTAAAGGATTATACGAAAAATGAAAGCGATAGCATCTAATTTTGAGCAAAGCACTAGAGGTATATTAGCTACAGGTATAGGAGAAATGAATCCATGTACTGTAAACAAATCGACAAAATTGGAGTCTATGAAACGAACAATTCGAATTTATAAAGCATAAGTATTGAAAATTGTGGCAATCCTACTTGTGCAGCTGAAATTGTCATCCCTGAAAAATACACAAAATCTTTGAAGGGCGAACCTTGTTTACTTATGACTCAGGGTTTGGGGATGAGAAAAGGATCATTATACATGGCACACTTAAATTTATTGATTTACTAAAAAAATGCGACAGCTGGTTTTGCGACGGAACATTTACTGTCGTTCCAGCTATGTTTACACAACTGTATACTATCCATGCAGAAAAAGATGAAGTAATTTTACCTACATTTATGCGCTGCTTCCAAATAAAACCGAAAAATTTATGAAAGACTCTTTAAGAAATTATTAGAAATTGAGCCATCTTTAAACCCTTGTACGATTATGATCGATTTTGAAAAGGTCGCACTTAATGCACTTGAGGAGAATTTTATTTCTGTTATCACGGATGCTTTTTCACCTCTGGAAAAATATATTCAGACACACTCAAGAACAAGGATTGATTATACGATATCACGAGGATGATGATTTCGCTATTAGAATTAAGATGCTTGCTAGTTTGGCGTTTGTTCCAGAAATCGACGTTATTGATTGTTTCATTATTTTAATGCAACAATTTCCTGAAGAGGTTATTGAAATAGCTAAGTATTTTGAAAAACATATATAGGAAAAGTATTGCCCGATATGACTAGAAGAACGCCAATATTCCCAATTAGAAATTGGAATCTTCACACAATAATTAACAGTCATCTTGCAAGGACAAATAATAGCGTTGAGGGTTGGCACAATGCCTTCTAATCAATGATAGTTGGCTCGCATCCAAGTTTTGCAAACTCTTTATGTTTCTTCAAAGGGAACAGTTTATGCAAGAAGCAGTGTTTAAAAAATGGGAATGTGGAGAGGTAAAGAAAAGTTCTAAATCTACCATTGCACATACTAATCACTCTATTATCCCTTCTCGCCGATTGTGAATCTCGGGAAACCTTGTCATTTCTGAAGGGAATTGCTTATAATTTCGAATTTTAAGGCATATTATGTTCAACATTGTTTATTTCTTCATCGTTTACTTCATGCATTATTTCACTCTCTAATATGTTTGTATTCAGCAGAAAAAACAAAACTCAAATCACCGTCTGTGCCACATACATATTCCCAAATTAATTTTAGTGGATTATTGAAACAATTTTATTCAACTAAATATCCACTAAGCAAAGAAAGGTAAAATTGAATTTTCCTAATATTGCAAGACATTTTTGGAAATGTTCACCAAAAGGTGTAAAATATGATTAATTATATGATAAATCAGTATATAAATATATAATAAAATGTATCGACAATAGAACTACAGTCTACAATCAATACAAATACATTACAGTGCTAATTAAATTACATTCCCCGCGACCATCTTTCCGCCATTCCGCCGATTTGCATACATCGATAAGATGAGCTCTCTCCATTCAAACTTTCCATAAGAAATAATGTAAGCACAATTAAAAATTACTTGAACAAATGTTTCCATTATCTAATTCACATAGAGTTTTCAACCCCAGGGGGGGCGCGAAGGCTTTCTAGTTGGGTCGCAAAAGGTTCAGATAATTTACATAACACCATTAATATTTACCGATTAACAAGTCAAAAATTGTTTAAATTATCAACTTTTAGCTGATTTCAAAATGCATTGTCAGTCTATTGCGTGTGCATTGCTATGTGCAATGTACATGCTATATACGCGCAATGTGCTTTCACCGCATGTACAATGGTTGTACTTACGTATATATGACATTAGTATTGTATTTCATGACGATACTGGCATCATAGCATTGGAACTTAAGGTGGCTAGATTTAATTTAAACAATAGAAAACATTAGGAATCATTTCCATACTGACTATACATGGATATTTCACAAGTTAAGTCTATAAATACTCCAATTAGGTATATTTTGTTTACGTATATCCCTTGACATTTCTCATTTTATCTTAGTACTCAATTTTACGAAATCCAGCTTTCAAAAGCAACTGTTAAGATGGCTGGAAAAGCAACATTAAAACGCGAACTTACTCCGAAGGCCATTTAAAATTGTTGAACATGATTTGAGATGCTGTCTTTCTAAACTGAGCCAAGAATTTCTCAACCTGTTGAAAAAAGAAAACAGTTTCAACCTTGACATTAAGCATATAAATGAAAATTTCATTCATAATTATGTATGTGTGATTGAATGTCATATTAAGTACAAACTCTAATAAAAAATTCGTTTCGTTATTAGGTGGGTCGTGAGTATTCCCACAACTATAAGTAGGGGCGTAAGGTGGAAAAGGTTGAAAACCCTGATCTAATATATATTACAAACTTACCATTGATGATAAGCCTCCAGTGAGAAAATTCCTCCTCAAATTGAGTTCCATTTGAGGATTATAAATCATGAAAGGGAAAATTTTCACTCCTAATACATCTAATGAAGCACATACTATTAAAATTGTATAAATAAACATGTGAAACCACATAGATTTTCCGATTCTGATATTCTGACCCTCATTAGATGTACAAGTGGAAAAATTATCCCCTCCAGTATCCATGATTCGAATATGAATACCTATTGAACTAAAGCATTTCTTTGGGGTGTAGTCTTAGGCAAAACAGCTTTATTACCTCTAAAATGGGTTCATAATGAATCCATTATGATTTAAATATACAGTGAAACCTCTGGAATCGGTGCATGTGGGATGCTGGGAAAATTTCTGACGCCTCGATTCTGGATTTCAGTGTGGTATTGTGCCAAAATCACCATTTTTCGTATTTATGTAGTTCATATTATGTCACACTATTGTTTCGTATTGCTAGTCACACTGTAACGTTAAAATATTTCATTCTGCTATATATCTACCCTCAGAGGCGGATTGAGTTGATTTCTTGTTCACTTACGTAGCACTTATATTGTGTTTTATTCGATAGTTATTGGGAAATTAAATTTTATTGAGTTGATTTTGGTATTGATGCCCCGATTGCGTAGGGGATTTTAGTATTAGTTCTATGCAAGCTGAGAGAATTAAATTGTCAGGGTTTGCCCCGATTCCCCGATTGTCGCTATTTCCCCGATTCCAGAGGTTCATTTGTATAGGAAAATATTTTCGCGAAATTCAAGTACCCCGATTTCAGAGGTTCCCCGATTCCAGAGGTTTCACTGAATTGAGCCTTCAGGATTGGCTGGATGCGATTCTAGGACATCAATCACATTAGCCCCTTTACACTAAATGCCCATCCATTTGTTTCCCATAGTTACAGTAAAAATTCAAACATCTGTTTGCAATAACAAAGCTACAGCAAGTACTTCCACATCAGTTCCTAAGCTGCGTTCTTACGCATATTCCTTTTTCTAATATAGTCATTAACATTTCTGTGATTAATTACTGAACTGGGAACTTTATTTTCGATAAAATTAATACAAGGTTCTTTCAACTTTCCACCAGTAATTATTGATCGAATTTGATGGAATTTTCTGTATTTCCTGTCATCCAAAATGCTGGGAAGAAAATAAACAACTACCATCTACAGAAAAATGCAACATTTTAGATAATCTAGTATTCTAGTTCACCCAATTCTAAAAGGTCTAAATATGTAATTATTTCTACTTCCTTACCTGGTAAACCAATATTTGAACTTCCTCTGGGTAGCTAACCTGTTCACACACAGACTTAGCTGGTACTTGTATTTCTGTATTTACTGAAGTGGTAATATCATTAGTATCGAATTCCTCTCTTTGTTCCAATACCCAAATTATGAAAAACCTCAATACCTCTCCACCCAAACAGACATAGTTTTTACCAAACATTTGAAAAACTAAACTATGACCAGTTTGTATTACAACTAACCACAAAACTAACACTCAACAAAGCTTTCGCTATAAGCACCTGTGATGGCATTAATAGGGTGAAACAATCATCAATAAATATGCATCAGTGAATTACCAAATTTTAGACATATTTCTAGCATTGGATAACCCATAGAATTTTGCACCATATACCCACAACTGAGCTTCAAATGTATTGAAGAAATACAAGTTATTTTCTTGAGAATTTCTTTATCAATATAATTGCTGAAATCGTCCTTCATATTGTTATGCACGGTTAAATTAGAGGTAGATGATGCCCACACGCACACAATACGAAACATATAATCTCGTAACTCGAATTCAAGAGTAAGGATACCTAGATTACCATATGATGAAACCGATATTGAACACTCAGGTACAATTTACAATACTAGACTTTATTAGCGATGCTCCGTAGATAAAGAAAGCTTAGTAAGGCTAAACTCACTTGTAACCGTTCTTCTGAATCAAGGAGGATTGTTGTACAATACATCGGGGAATTTCTAGCCAAAGCACCTCTGACAATAGACTGTACGTTACAGGGATTGTTGATCCATAATAAATACAGCATGTGCCTCTTGTTCGGTTTACTGCAAGAATAGACCCATTTATAAATGGATCCCCAAATAGAACTAGAAATTTTAGCACTAATAGAAGTCTTGTGAATCAAAGCCTCGAAAGAACAAAACGTTGAGACCATGAAGTTAACCATTAACAGCCAATCGCTTGCTAATTCCAAAATTTTTAGATTTACCACCAATTGCAGAAGAATAACTCTAGGTAATTAAATTAATTAATTACCTTGTTCGTGATGAGTATCTTGATTTAGTGTGATGGGTCCTGGATTGATGTCCATGCCGCCAAGGATGAGAAGAACAGATATGACGGAGGCACAAAGTGCAGACAATAGGACAGATGAAGTCGCAATAAATAGAACCAGAAAATATAGCGACCAATTTTGTTTTTAAGGAAATTGAATTATAAGATACGAAAGAAAGTATTTATATACAGTGCCGGTCAAAAAGAATTGCTCAAAATGAATGTATACAGTATAGTAAATGTCAAATTGTATACACTGACCAGATAGTTGAATTCTTGCGAAACCATACTCAGCCATATGTATTTTGATAAGTAACACACCAACACAGCTAATCCATTCATTATATTTGCACAACATACAGTTTTTATTTTGTGTTCTTTTTTTTCCAATTTATCTGTTTTTATCGAATTTTCAATGCCTTCTAAACCCCGAATTTCCATCGAAAATCGAGCCAACCTGATACTACTTTCAGAAAGTGGCCATACTCAGAGGGAGGTAGCTGAAATGGTTGGGTGTAGCCAAAAAAGTGTAGCCAAGATCCTTAAGAAACACAGGCTGACTGGCACGGTAAGAGACCTCGCTATTCCGGGTAGGCCTCGTGTCACAACCAAAAGGCAAGACAATTTATTGGTCAGAAAATGCAAAAAAGATCGATTTAAGACTGCTACTCAGATCAAAGTTGAAGTGTTATCAGAATATTCGATAAAACTTTCCACTTCAAAGTTCAGAGAAGGTTACGAGGGGCTGGACTGTTCGGACGAAAACCGCGAAGGAAGCCTCGGCTTACTACCAAGCACAAAAGAGACCGACTTTCCTTCGCAAGATCGCACAAGAATTGGAATACTGAAGAATGGACAAGAGTTGTGTTCAGTGACGAATCTAGGTTCCTTCTGTATACAAATGACAGGAGCCTACGTTAGGATGATGAAGGGGAGGAGTTCTCAGAGAGGTGTCTTCAAAAAACTGGCAAGTTAGGTGGAGGTGGCATCATGGTTTGGGGATGCTTTTGCTGGAGTGGCGTAGGACTCTTGTGGAAAGTATCTGGGAACCTCAAGATAAATTCCTACATTGATATATTGGAAAATGCACTAATCCCAAGCGTTGATTTGCATTCTCTACATTCTGACTGGACCTTTCAGCAAGACAACGCCCCATGCCATAGGTCAAAGGGTAGTAAGCAATGGTTTGGTGAGCAAAAAATAGAGATTATGAATTGGCCTGCTCAGTCACCTAATCTAAATCCGATTGAGAATCTCTGGGATCACATTTCCCTCAGAATTCAAGAGAAAAGCCCATCCAACCACTCAGAGTTGTGGAATGCCATATTAAGCACTTGGGATAGCATCGACATTAACAAGCTCCATACTCTAATTGAGAGTATGCCGCAAAGATGTAAAGCCGTAATTCAAGCAAGAGGAGGTACTACTAAATACTAACAACAATTTACTTGATTATAATAAAGCATTATTGTTAAAATCAGTCATAGATATAAGAATTTGGGGTAAATTTATTCTGAGCAATTCTTTTTGACCAGCACTGTATTTTGAATGGGTTCTGTACAGAAATACCTTCAAAAATTGATCTCAAAGTTATATCTCAACTATCGATTAGCAAAAAATAATTGAAATTCAGTAGGATTTAGGGTAAGAGACATGAGTTTGAACTGACCCTATTTTGTGTAAAATATGATTCATTCCCTAAATCTAACTCCTGGCTTAAAATTTGAATTCCTCTAGCTCCGCGAGGTGATAATATTTTTAACGAAATTAAATTTCATAAATGACCATACCACCAAAGTATGCATAGAGAATTTCAGAATCAAATTCTGACTTTGAGGTTGGCAAATTCAAGGGAGTTGCGACCCTAAAAATTCGAACCAAAAGGTAGCTAAGAGTAAAAATATTTTAAATCAAAATATATAGCGTAAAACTTACAAATCTTCTCTTTCCATTGATACGAATTTTAAATCTGATCAGTACAAGTAAGTCAAATTAGTGAGTATAATGCCCCTATTCGAATTGTCTGCTAACTTGACACTCGTGATGTTTTGGGAGTACTAGGTATGCGAAGATTTACCGAGTTTAGACACCCTTGCAAACTAGAGAACCTTCATTTCTCTGTATACTCCAAGATAGCAGAGTACAAGAACTAAATAATGTTAAAAAAGAAATTTAATACCTCCTAAAGATAAAAATTGATGTGTCTAAAGATATAGTGTACCAAACGATAGGATAAAAGTGTGAAATTCGGTATAATTTTTCTTTATTCGCCTAAAAATCAATTTCATAAATACCAACATTTAATTCTATTTTAAAATACTTAGTTTGATACCTCATTTCCATAAACCAAACATGATAGATTTATAGGGACGCAGTTGACCATTTGTTCTTTTGAATATCTGAATACGGGATAATTTCACATAATTATTCAGATATCCGCCTCACAGTGGGAAAAAATGGGCACTTTAGGGGAAATAGGCATGTAACTACTAGCTACATGTTCATAAGGATTCAAAAATAGCAAATCGGTGCGAAAATCGATTGGAAACATAAATTAATATCTGAGTAGTATTTAACACAATTGGGTATGATTTGCGGTAGATTCGTGAACATTATAATTGTTGTTAGAAATTTCCTTAATATTGGCAACACATCAGGATGATTCCATTAATCAGGCGCAAATATCCTAATGAATTAACCCACCAGAATATTCTATTGTTTCCTCTAGAAACTCCTATTCGTGAATTCCTAAACAGTGATACCGAGATTTATATTATGTAGTTAATTAATAATATATAGGGATTTGAAATATAATTGAAACCAGAAAAGTGAAGGACTTACATAGCTTAGCATAGGAATAATTATTATAAAAGGGACAAACATATTCAACGACCAATTATAAATTACGATAACATGACTAATACGGATTCTCGAAGCGAGTCTTAAAATACCGAAAATGTTCGTTAGGAACTTCTCCCCAGGTGATGTGGAAGATAAGATACACATACGTTTCAGAGCCTTTCAATTTCTAATAAAAGTATACAAAATATATGGTACAGTGTCAATAAAGATTCATAATACTTAATTTTCAATAATCAAATTGTTATACTAGGAAACGGCAGCTCGAAAATTAAAAAGATTAGTGCCACCCTGGAAGTGACAACCTCTATAAAGCGTAGACAAAAATATAATGGAAAACAATGCAAAATAGCTCAAATTTTATCTCTCATTGCGAGATTTGCTGAAAAGACAAAAAGCCTTTGAAATCAATAGTTTTAAAATCAATAGCTTCATTAGATTACATATCCAGTAGTCAAATGGACCTTATCGATGCTCAACGAAGTTTTCTGCCGATTGCGAGCTACAAAAGTAGCTATTAGTCTACCAGGAGCACTTTACTATTATATTCGTCTTTATTGCTCCCCCTTATCAGCAAATCTGCTGTAGTTGCATCAGATGCATGATTAAAAAGTTTCAAGGAGGGAGCACCACTAATATTACATAGCGACAATGGTAGGGAATTTTGCAATGAGCTACAATTTCAGTTATTGAATCAAAACTGGCCTTAATTTAGGAATATACATTGAAATTTACAGTATCCACGATTCCAAGGCTCTGTTGACACGAACAAATACTTAATTCAGCGACTTTGGAACAATAAAGCTATCGATCAAAGTTTCCGCCAAAGGTGTAACATATTTTAGCTTACAATCATTTAACTCAGGATCAGAACTATCAGATTTTGGACGAATACTTACAGGTACAACATCCAATGTTAATGTTAACTGCATTGAATGTGGACTGGAAACTGTGGATCACAGCTTGAAGGGAAGGGTTTGGGTTTGGCCTATTTCGCAGTAAATATACTATGCAAAGAGGCATAAAGGCTGATAAATGTATAAGGAGAAACATCAAACGAAAGCAAAAGCAGTTGCATTACTAACTGCTCAAGTCTAACTACCTCCCGGAAATGTGGGGGATAATGGATATAAAATATCACAATCGGCATCCTAAAGAAATGTGTTAGATTGTATTGGGTTGGTAACCATTTGTACAAATGAAGTATTCTTAATTCTGTCCAGAAAGACATTGCAACGAAAATCATGAAGAAAATAAGTATAAAGTGATCTGCTTATGAGTTCCATAATAATAAATACAATGGAAGTACGTTGTAAATCAGGGTTTCATCCAGGTTTTCAGAGTCATACGCTAAAATTGAATTTTCATTATTTTAATACGCCTAGACTATATATTTTCCACTTCTGTAAATGAGGTTTGACTAAATTTTCGTATACTTAGAGATATATCTCTTGAAATTCGTGCGGCTGTAGGCGCGCTGCATACACGTGGATAATATCCCTGTAGTGATACTTTAGTTGAGGACGATCGCAGAAAGTTTAGGGTATACATGTGACGAACTGAATACTGTATTAAATAATCAGTAAAAAGGGCGCCAAACTGATTTAGCTTAGGAGCCCAAAGTATCTTAATCCGTCCCTGACCATTTTTCATAATTTCAATAAGGCAATATTTGTTGGGAAGGCTGTTAACGGCGATGCTGATACAATCACTGATTATGATGACAAATAATTAGTAATTTAAGCTTGGTTACCTTCAGTCATGTTGGTTATGCTTAGTCATAATAGCAATAAAAATGCGATATTATTCAATAATGACACAAAATATCTCGGTGACCACTGTGTGGGCAGTATTGATATATCACAACTATATGAGAAATAATCTAACCGAATGAATATTCAAATATACAATCTTTATGTGAAGGCTTTGGTCGTAACGATTACTAATTTTCTTTTCAGTGCTAATGTACGTAATTGTATTTGCAGATGGATAAATAAAATGAGTTTAAAAGATAAATACAGTTGACCCCCCTCTTATGCGATTCCCAACAATCCGAAACTTCGCTAATTCGAACAGTGCATAAAGGCGATACAATCTCCGCAAACATATTCAAAAATGAATAAACACCAATTCTGCTGCGGATGATAACATAATACAATATTTCATATCCAAGAGGCATGTTCAAAGTTTGACAACATCCGTAAATAGAGTAGGCCCTAGTTCCCATACTATGGATCTCCGGAATTTCAATAATTTGAACAATTTCATCATTCTAAACAAAAAATATTTTGTTTATACCGGGCTGTTCGCATTAGCGAAAGACTAACTTATAGCAATTCAAAATCATTTATGATTTAGAAGATCAAAAGGTTAATATAAAATTAGTCCATCAGAATTTTGTAATATTTTGATGTTGTAATTCAACTTTAAACATTTGGAAAATGATTCAGTAGAAAGTAACACTCCACTATCGATTATGTCACATATTCCTGTAAGTTCCTGAATAGGCTTGAAATGAATTAACCGACAAAAAGAATAATTAGGGAGTATTGATTGATACAGGTGGGCAATACAGTACAATTCTTCATTGAAGGATCGTTGAGAATTAAGTGTAAGAATCATAAAAAGAAAAATAAATAGTGTTTGGAAATCGAAAGCTATACTATTTGACTTTAGAACTGAGCCAAATTCACAGCAAATTTCTGTATATCTGTGAAGTGAGAAGGAATAAGATGAATAGATTTGTACTAATTTCGTCAGATTATGAGATGAATTGAAATTGAATTCAAGCTGAAGATTTTCTGTTGGGAATATTGAATATATGCTACATAAACGATTCAGCGAATTCACATTGCAAGCATACAAGGACTGAACCAAAGATTCGATAAAATGAAATATATTTAGGTAAATTAACATATTCTTGTGTGTATTTCGAAGGTAATAGGAAAGATCTAGATTTAGGGTTTTAATATAATTGACACAAGGACTGAACTCTTTTCTAAGGTTAAACATAAACAGTCTATGGAAATCTGGCCTAGGAATAGATTCTGAGTCTGATAATAAAAGGGATGAAGAAAAAATCCTCAAAATGTGATTAGACTCTTGTGAGTAGGAATTCATGAAATAGTGAATGCAAGAGTTTATTAGGTTGCGATATTTGGACATTTGAGACAAAATCAAATTACAAGATGAAATATTACGAATATGATGAATCATATTCGTTTCAGATTGGAGAAACCGTGTATATGAATTATGTGAGTGAAATTTATGATCGGGTATTAGTTGATTATATGTATTCGAGGAATCTGAACAATACATATCAATGGGAATTTGTGCAGTTTTCTTGATGAGAAGTAAAATAATCAAATAATAAAGATAACTACTCATATTCTGATTTAACAAACTTTCCATTTTCGAAAAACAAGAACCGATGGAATAGTTGTTCTTAGGCGATAAAAGTTGGGAATGATTCGAAAATATACAGACATAAATTTCCATTAAGTCTTTAAAAGAAGAAGTGACCTAGAGGAATAACAAAAAATTAGCAACCCAAACAATAACAACTATAATTGTTAAATAGACACTATTCTATATAAATATAATTACATAGGCTCTTGGGAGCAGGCTCCTTGCTTGCTAGCAAATATCTAATGTATATATGGCCCACAATATATTATGCACGATCACTGACCCTATTTTGATTAACCATGGATATATTGAAGTTCATTGAATTTAGATATGAAATTTACTCTTCTCAATAACACAAGATTGATATATTTGGGGTCGATTATTGCCAATACACTAACTCGCACTCACAACGTACAAGTAAATGTCATCAAATTGTATATATGCATGGCGGTGCTATATAGTGAATGTCATCTAGAAAGATTTCCCGTGGAAATATTATGAAGAATAATTCTTCATGGAAGAATAGTAGATAGATTTATTCCGAAAATGGAATTCGCACAATTTCAAAGAAAGTTAGTAAACATCTATACTGTCAGAACGGAATTCATCTGTATATGTTTGTATGTCAAAAATTGATTGAAAAAAATGGATGACCCCTAGGGATATTTGGGTCTGGCTCGGACAAGTTCGAGTCTTGGACGAAAATTCAAACAATGACGGAAATTATGACGTCATTATCACCTTTTTGGATTTTCGAAAAATCACATTATTAACCACTGATTAGTTAATATAAGGGTTGGAATTTAACCCTGGTTAATCAAACTATAGAAGTATATTTCCCATTTTTGAAAATGTCTTCACTAAGCTAGATTAATTAAATGAAGACAATACATCAGAATCTAGCTCTATTCTATTACCACTTGTAAGACATCTAGTTATAAGTGAATTATACGATTACATATCTATATTTATGAAGACTTTGAATATTTACTGTGTTTACAATTTAATCAAATTATAGTCTGGAATCCTAAATTAGAGTCTCAAACACAGTTTAGGTAGTTTACCAATTAAATGAGGTTTAGCACAGTGTAATAACCAGTTTTGACCATACAATAGGATTTAACCCAATTGAACCCACAAAATGGGGTTAAACCACCGGTTCTCAAAGTGTGGGTCGCGACCCAAAGTGGGGTCGCCACGAAATTCTTGTGGGGTCACATAAAGATATATCATTGACCCATAATTAATGCGGTAGAAATACTAATCTATAGTTATACGTAAACACGTATATGTATTTGTAATAATATACATTTATGATTTTGTTTGCAGTGGTGTTTTACTTATTTGCCCTTTGTAAAAACTTAAGAGGGATAGAAACCGCCTCCCACCAAAGCACGTCACTCATACATTTTCATATTTGTTGACAAATTAGAGTACTTTTAGTACAAATTAAAGTTGACTGGCAGTTACTTGATACACTGTTTACTTTCTACTAGCTGCTTCGGAGTGTTTTGTTCATTGATGTCTGTTTCAACAACTAAATCAAAATCACGAAAGCGGAACTATTATGAAACTTTCTTGAAACTTAGTTTTGTAGAATTTCATGGTAACCGAAATGTGTCCTATGTGGAGTGATCTTATCAGCTGAATCTATGAAGACGAACAAGTTACAGACGTATCTGCACACAAAACATCGGAATTTGCGGTGATGAACCAATCAACTTTTTTGAACCCAAGGTTCATGTTTTACATAAAGAAAATTCTGCAATGGCTTCATTCACGGGAGTAAATAAGGCAGCAGTGCATGCATCATATGTAGCTTCCCATCACATTGCCAAAAATAAAAGGTCACACAGCATTGGTGAGAATTTGATACTTCCTCTCACGAAACAAGTAGTTGAAATAATGCTTGGACAAACTCAGAGCAAGAAATTGAATGTGCTATCCTTGTCAAATGATACTGTACAGAAACGCATAATTGATATGTCTGAAGATGTCCTTGAGCAAATACTGCAACAGCTCAATGACTCAGTGTACTATGCGATTCAATTATATGAGTCAACTGAAATTGCAAGTATGCCTCAACTTTCTGTGTTCATTAGATACGTCAGTGACTGCGAAACAATTGAGAATTTCCGTTCTGCAGACTACTACTACTGGGTTCGGTATATGGGTTCGGTATATTCAATTGCTTGAACACCTTCTTTGTTATAAAAAAAAACATTGCATGGAAGTCGGATGGGACAAATGTGTTGGAAAATGTACAGATGGAGCTGTAGCCTGTATGGTATCGGAAATGGTGTTGTGAAACGAATGCAAGATGATGCTAAATCTGCAAAGTGGACACAAACAAAAGCTCGAAATCGCCTGCAGCTGGAGCACGATTTACGACTCGTACAGAACGTAAATCCACCCTTCATAGATCTCACAACTAACAAACAAACATACCCTTCACATTGAAACAGATTAATGATTTAGTGAATATAGGCTTATAGCTATAGTCCTTTTAGTGACAAAGTATTCAACATCGTGTGAATTGTGTCATCATAGTTTTTGAAATTAATAAATTGTATTTTCATGAATACAAACCATTTTTAGCTTATAGGGTTGCAATATAACTCAGTACCAAAAATGTTAGAAATTGGGGTCGCGACAAAAAAAGTTTGAGAACCCCTACTTTAGACCTAATTTGTTTAATAAATATTTCAATGAAGACGCATTAAGTATAAAAAGCATTGTATAATACGCATTATACTTTCAATTACAATTTTTTGGTGACGTAACTTCTATTAGGCCGATTTCTGAAATAAATATTTGCATCAAAACAGTAGCTCTCGATTCGATAATGAGAAATATCGGATAGCTGACCAAATAATATAATACTTGAAAACAATGTAACTTATACAAGTCTAACAATGTCCAAATCTCATATTTCGAAGAAAAACCAGACGAGTTAAAACATAGATCACGTATAACGTATTCTACGTTATACGCGTCTTATACAAATTAGCTTTAGACATGATTTTGTGTGAATCTTAATTCTGATAGGCAGTGGTAATGGTGGTTCCAAGTTAAGGGTTTGTCAAGACCTAGTAATAGATGTTGCTTCTATTTTGAAGTAGAAAAGAATGGTATGAGGAATTGTTAGTATTGACTGCGAATTAAAGGAATCTTGGGCTTTCAGCACATCACCATTTAACAACATAGATTCACAGGTCATGAGAGCAGATGGTACTAACAGTTGTTGACAAACAATATGGTAAATATGATCAAAGCCGAAACTCTGGTAATTGAGAATTTCTTTGCTTAATGTTTTGAATGCTCTGGCCAGCAGCACTGCATCACTTTCGTAATCGCATATTATTGTCACCTACAGAATCAGCTTCATACCTTTTCCAAAGAATAAATCCCATTTTGGCCATAGCTCAGCTCTTGTACTTGTAGAAATTTGCTAGAACTTTTTCTTTGAATCATAGTCTATTGGTATCTTCCTCAAACCCAAGGCATTGTTGTAATCAATCTCCATATAGTTGATATAAATGCGAAATGTCCCATTTTTATACATTAACTTCATATGGAATACAATGAAAATAAAACTAGTTAGATATAAACATGTCTGAAAAATGTTCTATTTCACCTAGGTTATTCCATATGCGCTTATTTACAACATACGAAAGGATAAGGGATAATCAGAAATACAACTTGCAATGTTAATTTAAGAAATTTTCATCCAAAGATATCAAAAAATATTGATGAAAATTCTTCAATAAATATTGGCAAAATCCAATCACATGAAATGTGCCAATCGATAATTGTCTAGATTGGGTTGGATTGGCACTCCTAGTTACCAGGAATTGGAAGGTTTAGTCCCTCCGCAACCGAACAACAAAGATAGGGATGGAATGGATAAGAATATACGGAAATTACCTTAAAATTTTGATAATTAAACAAGGATTCATGGTGGTGAGAAAGAACTATATACGGATTATCATCATCATCTAAAATAAGGCGTTTTCGAAGAAAATTAACCAAAGTACATTTGTCAGAATATATTTGTGGAACAAGAGATAAAAGATATAAATTTAATGTATATGCCAATCCAAATAAGGTAGCATGGTGGATCAAAACTGAACGAATTTGATTGATTTCGTTAAATAACTCTAACATCTGGAGAACAAGAGTATGTAAATCCATGAAGAAAAGTCCATTAGTATACAAGAAATTGTCAAAATCATCAACATGATGAAATTGTAAGAGAAATCTTCGGTCAGATGAAGACAATATAAGACTTAGAGGGAGATCAAAAATGGTAGAAAATTTTGCTAATTCATTCAGGATAAGACAAGATTTGGGAAAAGATAACAAATAGTCGAATATCCCAGTAGGAAAACCAAAAGATAAATCAAAGTGGTTCTTTGAAGAAAATACATCAGGAAAAGCAGACATTGTACTGAATCTGGTGAAAAAGCGGAATATTGATAATCTAAATACGTTAAAGATGGGTAATATCGTAATTGAAAAATCCTCAGGAATATAATGAGGATTTTGATTAGAACTCTCCCGATAATGAATCACCCATTTCTGGAGACTGTATAAAGAGAATTCAAAATTTCTAACGAATCTGGTACAACTATAGAATTGCACCCCTCGAACTTTTCATCCGAAATGTAAAACGCACTAATTCTAGCTTGATCGTACTCGCTGAATGATGAAGATTCCACTTTAGAACGTTCAAATCGGTGCACAATTGAAAAAGCTAGAGCTAAATTACACTACTAAGCCAAAGTATATGGGCGAAATTGTATTAGTCATCAAATCAATTTATACTGATTCTAGCTACTATCTATAGCCATAGCAATGTGCCTACTAACATCATTACATAGTGACTTACATTATTGAGAATCCTGAACAGGACTGCAAACTACAAAATAACAAGCAATCGTATTTATTACCATTACTTCAGAACAATGCTATCAATTTTCAAAACGTAAGAGCGCAAAATGAAGCTGACTAGTTCATGATTAGTATTTTAATTCTAATAACTTCGTTATATAATGTTGTTTGCACCACTGGTACAACTTGCAGCCTGTTAACAGGCCTACGAGAGGGTGGGGCATTCGGGGTCAAATTCGACAGGTGTCACTATGTTCGTACATTGTGAGAATAGAGTTATCACAATGTTGCGTTAGAAAATAAAGCATTTGCTCGTAATAATTATGGTGAGAGCGTACATGTTAACTTCTACAAGGAAAACAGCAGGAAATAAGTAGTATTTTAGCGGGACATAACATATTAGTGTTAGTCTTATGCACTGAAAAGCGGGGCAATTCTCCCTTTGGAACGTTTTGGCGGGACATAACTCCCAACATATGTCCGAAAAATCGGGACCTCAGCCAAAAATGGAACAGTTGACTAGTATGTGAGAGAGACATTGGTGTCTTTTTTTTGTTATTTATTAGACGTATCTCTAATAACAATCACTTTCAATTAAATTATCACTGCATAACTTTAATAAATATGTAAGTATTGACAATAGTTGACCAAATATACTATTCAAATAAACATAGAATTAATCTGTTATAGAAAACAAGCAAACGAACATACATGGCTTTTAATTTTCATCTTATTTTGCGGTCACTTTGAAATGTATATGTATTAAGAAATTTATATTGTGACTCTCATCCAATGCTTTATATGATTTGCCACCAACCTTTAAATTAGAAATCTTTAGAACTTAGGGGTTGAGAAGGCATTTAATTAATATGCTTTTTTGGAATAGTAAACTCTATAAATGTTCAGATATGGTAAATAGAAACAGGTTCGTTCAGCTTGAATTAATTACGGAATTTAGAATGGCTCATATGTTGTATTGCACTGAAGTAATAGCATTTTGATTCCTCGACTAATCTCCTCAACAATATCGAAATACTTTTCCCTTCTCGGTTTGTTATGACAATTTACACAAAAATAATTTTTGTACAACGTCTAGATACAGTAAAAACGGGGTTTCTAACACCTGGTTATTCTAACTATTGGATTTTTCTAACCCCTTTCTCTTACCAATAAATTGTTAGATTAAAGCGGTTTTCTACTGTAAGCATTATTTCTATTTCCAAATTGGACACATTCCTAATTGTATTCTAAAAATCTTAACTAACATGCTCCAAAGATATCAATATGGCTTTCCATTTACCAAAATTTCTAAAAGGTTACAGGTATACAAATCAGTAACCGTTAAACTGCATTATTGTTGTTGTGGTATTATATACAAATAAATATTTAACCACTTCCAAACTTCTTGTATTGTTGCTAAAGTTATGATACTCAATATACATATACGAAAGGCAAAATGCATAAGTAATTGAGAAATGAACGCACAACTGTTACTATATATAGTTCCTGATATCCCCGCATATTTGAAAATTGATGAAGTAATTCTGACGGCACAACTTGTGGCGCGACACTAACTTGGTTGAGGAAGTATGGCCTGTTGGCTGGTGCAATGCGCTGTACTTGTGGGGAGTTGATGCGTGAAGGGCCATATCCTCGACATCCTGGCTATATCTGGAGATGTCCTGTTGCAGGTTGTAAGAAGACTTGTCCATTCGGTATGGTTCATTTATTGAGGCTTCTAATATACCCCTTCCTTAAATGCTCAAGTTTCTGTACTACTGGTGGAAGATATACAGGCGCACATGTTCTTGGAGAAACAGTTAGACTGGAGTCCAAACACAGTTGTAGATTGGAAGAACTTCATGAGAGATGTCTGTATTGAAGATCTCATTGTTAACTCCGAACCGATCGGAGGACCTGGTACGATTGTCGAGATAGATGAGTCCAAATTCGGAAAGCGGAACAATCATGGGAGACTTCTAACTGGTCAATGGGTATTTGGGATGTTTGAAACGGGTACTAATAAAGCTGTCATGGTAGTTGTGCCTGACCGTACTACAGCAACTCTGTTTCCAATAATCCAACAATATATTCTACCTGGAACTACGATACACTCTGATGAGTGGGCTTCATATGCCATCCAACAACATACTACTTATGTTCATCACACCGTCAATCACTCCCAGAATTTTGTGGATCCTCACACAGGAGTGCATACTCAAGGGATAGAAAGTTCTTGGGGAAGCGTGAAGAAGAGATTGAGAAAGGGGCAAATAACGAATCCTGATCATTTGGAAACACATCTAATTGAATCATGTTGGAGAAGAAGGAACAAAGAGATCATATTGAACAACATTGTAAAATCAATAAGAAATGCTTATCCTGTTGTTTAGCAAATAGTGTTCAAATTATAGTTAAGTGATAATATGTGAGATTTTTCAAACTCAATGTTTCAATATTCCAATTAGGGGTTAAAATCCCGGGATGCAGGGATTGTTATACACCGGGGATTATTTCTCAAATCACAATCCTGGGATGCAATCTTAGGATCCCGAGATTTTCTTATTATTTCTATAACCTATGTTTGAACAATTGAACAATTTCCTGAAAATTATCAATGATACACTCACAATACTTGCAAACAAAACCCTTTTTGCAATGGTAACTTACATTAGTGAGTGTTAAATAACAACAAGAAGATAGGATGATTACAAGTGCGTATGCTCTCACCATAATTATTACGAGCAAATGCTTTATTTTCTAACGCAACATTGTGATAACTCTATTCTCGCAATGTACGAACATAGTGACACCTGTCGAATTTGACCCCGAATGCCCCACCCTCTCGTAGGCCTGTTAACAGGCTGCAAGTTGTACCAGTGGTGCAAACAACATTATATAACGAAGTTATTAGAATTAAAATACTAATCATGAACTAGTCAGCTTCATTTTGCGCTCTTACGTTTTGAAAATTGACAGCATTGTTCTGAAGTAATGGTAATAAATACGATTGCTTGTTATTTTGTAGTTTGCATTCCTGTTCAGGATTCTCAATAATGTAAGTCACTATGTAATGGTGTTAGTAGGCACATTGCTATGGCTATAGATAGTAGCTAGAATCAGTATAAATTGATTTGATGACTAATACAATTTCGCCCATATACTTTGGCTTAGTAGTGTAATTTAGCTCTAGCTTTTTCAATTGTGCACCGATTTGAACGTTCTAAAGTGGAATCATCATCATTCAGCGAGTACGATCAAGCTAGAATTAGTGCGTTTTACATTTCGAATGAAAAGTTCGAGGGGTGCAATTCTATAGTTGTACCTCAAATTTATATATAGTATATTTGCGAGATATTGGCAATCCAAGGAAATTCCTTCTGTACTCGAGATTTTCACGCCAGCCTGAAGAACTGAGATTACGTCATAAATGCTTAGAATAATGGTTGGTTTCCATTATAACGAGTATTCACGCTGTGTAACTTGAGATTTTCTTTAATATTTGAAATTGTTGAATCTTTTTTCGGTATTTTCTGGGCTATCATATTCATGCCATCATCTACAGTCAGGGGACAAAAGTATTCGATCACACAAATATATTGTCACAAATTGTATACTCTTTCCCGCTCCTGTATATTGTGTAGTCTATATTCGTAGCTGCAATCTAGTAATGTGTATAGAATAACATAAGTTGTTGAAGAATTTCAAAAAAATATTTTCGATTTACACTTTATGAAGGTGTCAATTATTAATAATTATTAGATAACTATTGATAATCAAAATAGGCGGTAAGTCAAAGCCTATTAAGAATCTATAATTTCTGACTTGATATTTGAATTCTTACGTAGGTGAGTTACCCCAAATTGAAATATCCAATCGGATTGAACAATTTTTACCAAAGTTATAGATGAATTTGAATTTGTGCCATTCGTGCCATTTGTGCCACCTTTTGTGCCACCTTTTGCCCAAGGTGGCACAGTGTCCGCTACCAAGAGGATATTTTGTAATTCAAGCGGTAGCATAGTCATATAATTCGAAAATATTACTTCGACTTATTCCTCCTAGCCCTAGTTGATTTCCTTATAGTGGCGCTTTTTCCTGTCACCTATGCCACTTTTTTCAAAAAGTGGCACAATTGGGACAAATTGAATTCTTCTATAACTTTGGTAAAAATTGTTCAATCCGATTGGATATTTCAATCTGGGGTAACTCGCCTACGTAGAATTCAAATATCAAGTCAGAAATTCTAGATTCTTAATAGGGTTTGAATTACAACATATTTTGAATATCAATAGTTATCTAATAATTATTAATAATTAACACCTTCAAAAAGTGTAAATCGATAATAATTTTTTGAAATTCTTGAAAAACATGTTATTCTATACAAATTACTAGATTGCAGCTACGAATATAAATTACACAATATATAGGTGCGGGAAAGAGTCTACAATTTATGACAATATATTTGTGTGATCGAATACTTTTGTCCCCTGACTGTATATATTAATTGTAATGATGAAGTTGTCATGTTTATTTGTTAATGCCATTTATGGCTCCTATTTTGTCACTATATTCGCTTATACACCTCGATTATCGTTGAAATTTTGCCCCTATTCTTTCCAAGTCTGCCAGTGCGGAGATTATAGATTGAAATTTATTGGGGAATTGATGAGAATTTTCATGAATTCTATTTGGAATGACAAGAAATTAACCCTTCTATCCTTAGTGCATTTTCGAGCCAGTTGAGCTTGTGGCGCCAAGTCTAGGAAAAATCAAGCCTGAGGTTTTCTGTGGGAAATTTTTACTACCTCCAATCGAAATTTCACATAAATCCAGTTTTGCCTCAAAACATGAGGTTTGCAACGATTATCCTCTTATCGAGTTATAAGTTTATTTTGACAAAACAGGTGCCCTTCAGCAGGGAGCTTTTGATAGGTGTTGTTTGGTCCCCTAATAGAGACCCCATGGTCGTAAGTTTTGTGCGCTTAAGAATTCTTTTAGGAGAAATGGGTGTACCAGAATACAGGCTAAATGAACGGCGCCTTTTTATCGACAGTTCTACTAGAAGTTTGAAATGTGTTTTGCTCCATTATTTGAATATATATGCTTCTATTCCAATTGGTCACTCAATTAGTATGAAGGAGGGGTATGAGTCAATCAAATTGGTTTTGGAGAAACTGAAACATCATGTTCATCAATGGGTGATTTGTGTTGACTTAATGATGATTAATTTCCTCCTTGGTCAGCAAAGTAGCTACACAAATACCCATGCTTCCTTTGTCTTTGGGATAGCCGAGCAAGAAATGACCACTGGAAGAGAAAAGAGTGGCCCTTGAGAAAGATTATGATAGTTGGAGAAATGAACATCATTAACAATCTTCTGATCAAAAACAGGGACAAGATCATTCTTCCACCACTACATATCAAACTGGGCTCGTGAAACAATTCGTCAAGGCTTTGAATAAAGATGGTTCCTGCTTCTATTATTTATGCAGTTCATTCCCTGAACTTAGCACCGAAAAGCTCAAAGCTGGAATATTTAATGGCCTCAAGATCAGAAAGCTCATGAAAGACATGTTTTATTAATTCCATGAATGACACTGAATCTGGTGCTTGATCCGCATTTGTTTTAGTTACACAAAATCTTTAGGCAGCTATAAAGCAGAAAATTACGCTGAATTAGTAGACAACATGCTTTCGAAATTCACTAATCTTGGCTGTAGGATAAGCATCAAGCTTCATTACCTCCATAACCATTTAGATTATTTCCCCGAAAACCTTGGCGACCTAAGTGAAGAACAAGAAGAAAGGTTCCATCAAGACATCAGGTTAATGGAAGAGAGGTACCTGGGAAGGTGGGGTATTCACATGATGGGAGATTACTGCAGGAGTCTTCAACGAGATTGTCCAGGAAAATCTCACTCAAGGGTATCCAGGAAAAGACGCTTTTTAGACATTGATTGATGTTCTGTTAACAATACTGCTCTCATGATAACATTTATGCTTATGGCAAAAAATTCTTCCAATTTTTATTCGTACATGTATATACGTATATTAGAATGTAATTAGTTGAAGTTAATCGTGGATATATTTCAAAAACAAGAGGTATAGATCAAAGCGAGGGCATTTTTCGAACCTATGCTCAAAATATACCCAAAAATAGGTCTAACTTCCAAGGCACCAAAATTTGTGTTGACCAGTGTTATTCATATACAAATAGAACATAAAAAAGACTAAGGCCATGTGCATCAGTACAAATCATTAAAGGACCAGTGGCTCCCCTAAGTTCGGTATCCTGCCCTTCATTGTCTCAACTATCACTCAGATACATACCAAATAAATCTATTTTGTACAAAAACGGTGTTGGATCAGTGGGAATTCAACATTTTGATGGGCAGATTTACAAATATTTACCAACTCCACTTACTGATAACATCATTTAAGTTTGATATTTTCACAATTTTGTTTTTCGTGAATGGTCAGATATCAATAAGACATTTATTCGGATAAACATGCACAAGTTTCTTATCCTCAGCTATTAATTAATTGCTCATCAAGATATATAGTTACTTCTTTTTATCTCTTGTCCAGTGAAAATTCTTTCAGCGAGCAGGACTTATTAGTAGGTTATAAATAAAGTGAATTTTGGAATAATGATTGTGAAATTACACGTGTTATGAAATATGGAAATATACTATAACCTCTTAAATGGTGTCTCTTTATATAGAGAACTTTATTAAGCTTGCAATCTTAGCCCACCATAGTTCATTTTATTATGTCGAACATCTATATCCGGCGAGTGAGGAATCGAACACTTTAAGGTTAACAATGCCTTCCAACAACGCCAATCCAATCCAATTGATATATTATATCGATTGAATGGAACTTCCCAGGTTTGGGAGTCCCAATGTAGTATGTTTTTCCCAAAATTTACTAGGACGTGAACAGATCTATAAATGTTTTTGATTATTATAACTAAACCTGTGGTGGTCCAACCAGGGAAATTTTGATCGATTTGATTGATTGGATTGGTTCGAATTAGATTGAATTATCAACCCTAATTCCAACTTACATTTGACTATAGTCTACAATTTAGCCAGCTGTGCAACTAACTGAATGAATGCCGAGATAGAATGCCGGTTTCAGGGAGTATAAGTTTCTATCATAGTAGAGATGCTAAGGACCCATTTTTCAGGATAGTATGAATGTTTTCTGAAAGCATGAAACTTTCATCATGGGCTGTACATACCATTGTAAGTGATTAATCTTAAATGCTTTATATCTTCTACAGGGTGTCCCATATGTATTGGCCGGTACACTAATTTTTTATTCAATCTTAATTTTAAAATAAATCATTACGAAATGTTATTGTGTATTTATATGTATTTAAGTTACAATTCTTAGAACATTTTCTACCAATTAGTTTTTACTTTACGCATATTTTCAAGTTCATCTCCTATTAGACTTGGTTAGCTCCGAATTGTCAACTATGGATGTCAGAGATTATGGAGTATCGATTCGTTCTCAGGCAATTGGGCAGCTAGAGAGTGGAATAACTCAGAAAGTTGTTTCGCAGAGTTTAAAAGTCAGCCTAAGATCAGTGAGACGTTGGTGGCATGCTTACAAATCTGGGAATCCCTCGAATCTACACCAAAATCTGGTCGTAAAAAGACAGTCTCTCGTGTAGCTAAAATTGTCATTTCCAAATCATTAGGAAAACGAAGACAGTCAACAAGAAAAATTGCTTCTAAGTTAGCCAATAAAGGAATATCCATGTCTAAATCAACAGTACATCGCTATCTAAAGACTGGTTTAAAGGTAAATCGTACAAATGGCCAAAAATACCCAGACTTACCCCAAAATGAAAGAAAATCGCATAAAATTCGCTAAGAGAACTATTAATTGGACTGCTGAAGCTTGGAAAAAGGTACTGTGGAGTGATGAATCGCCGTTTGAACTCTTCTCTCTCCCAAATTGTCAAAATGATCGAGTATGGTCGAAATCCACCACAAAGGTTGAGCCATGCCTCCGTGTTAAATTTCACCCTAAAATTCAAGTCTGGGGTATGATTTCCTTTCAATCTGTTTCCGAATTGCATATAATACCGAAAGGACAGATGGTTAATGGAGCGTATTATAGGGATAGTATATTAACAGATACCTGTATGGCTGCGATCAAACGTAAGGCTAAGACAGGTACAATATTGGAAAAGGCAATGCTCCCAAACAGGTCTGAATTTTTTTTCATGCAGGATGGAGCACCTGCTCACACAGCTAAACTAACTCAACAGTGGTGTGCAGAGAATCTCCCGAACTTTTGGCGTAAAGAGGATTGGCCCGGGAATTCTCCAGATTTAAATCCCATTGAAAATGTTTGGGGATATTTGAAAGACAATATGACTAACATGAAAGAAGTGAGCACTCTAATGGGGCTTGAAAAAAATCTGAAAAAAGCATGGAGATCAATTCCGAATGATTTTCTCGAAAATTTAGTCAGTAGTATGCCCAATCGTGTTAGACGTGTTCTCCAATGTAATGGAGAGTATGTAAATAAATAAATATATTGTATATTATGAAGTATACATTCGTTTTGGTCAAAATATCAACCGGCCAATACATATGGGACACCCTGTATTTGGATCCTATAAGCCGATTTTTATGTCGATATTTGTTACCATTGTAAGATAAGAGTACCGTTTGTTTGAGTGGTCGCTCAAATATATTAGGAAATTTTCTTCCTAGCAACGCAGGAATGTCCCAAATCTGTCCCAGATGTGTGACAACATTCCCCACTTGCCAACCATCAGGGATACGACTTATGATCCAGGGGAAATATTTGATATTTTGGGCTTTTCTCTCATAATTGAGTGAAATAATAGTATTATTTGTATAGAAATTTGAAATCCAGGGAAATAAGGGGTTGGTACGTGAGACATTCCCTTATCGAAAATTGTCCTAACCCTATTTGGCCTATCGAGTGATCCCTTTTTCGACGCCGCTAGGCTAGCTGAGTCAATTTATACACATATCGACAAAGATAGTAAATTTTAACATGACTATACAAGATCATCCCCTGCAGCCCCATAATCTCTTCCAACTTTTGCATCTTTCTTACAGAACATGATTTTACTGTCTGCATTTGTGTGAAATACTATTGCAAATGTATAGCAATATTTATTCACCTGGGTTTCATACAGGACTTTTGTTGGGGCAACGATCGATCACACCATATAAACACACTTTCTTATGTCAATTGTATCATGCATATTGCTAACTGATGTGATAATACCTAATATACAGTGGATACCGATTATGAAAACACTATCAGGCACTGGACATAATGTTCTTATATCTGGCACGTTTGTATAACCGGATGTAGTAAATTGAGGGTGCCGGTTATGAAAACATTTCATTTGAACAGATTTGGATGTAGGAATAATATTATGCAAACTGTTCTCATATCTACTGTATAATTTATGCCAATGCTACGAATATATTGGTAATTAGAATCAATTACACTGATACTCTAAGAGTGCTTCTTATTACCGCCCTTAATTATATTGGGGTGTATAGCAACCCTTTCCTGTAAAATATTCTTATTTCCTTCATGTTCTTATGTAACCGGAATCGAATGTTCATATATCTGGTAAATTTCCATGGTATAGGATACAAAAGATTTACGAAATCAACTTAAGTTTCTTATAACCCATGTTCTTATATCCCGCATCTACTGTATAAGTTATGGAGCATATAAGATTACCAAATGTATCACGAAGTGGCAAAATCAATTTACTGACATGTCAGATACCTTTTTCGGGATGGCTCCACGTCAAGAATCACTTCTAATGATTTGTAGATGTTATTTTAAAAGTTTTATGCTTTTATCAACAAATGCACACTTTATGGTTTGTCAGCTCTATATTATCCAATAGAAGATACGTAGTATCGAGCATTTGTATTTATTTGAGGCTTATGGGGTTATGCATATACTTCTAAACTATCTGGATACTCAACTTTTATACATCTCATATACAGGGTGTCTAATAAGTTCTGTTATACATTTTCGCGCCTTAGACAGTAGCTCTTAATATACTTATAAAGTAATCTTCTAGATTTTCTTGTACCATTTTTGGCGCTCTTTCGAATTATACCAAGTATATATCATTCAAGTTGATGATTTACCAGAAAATCATGTTAGAAGAAATTCGTCCAAAAATTGTCACTTTTCACGAATCTGGGTTTAGCAACAGTGAAATTCTAAAAAGGCTAAAAAATGATAAAGTCAATCCCATGCTGATCTATCGCACAATAAAACGCTATATAGAGACTGGGAGTGTGTCTGACAGGAAACGAGTTGGTCGTCCAAGATCCGCTCACACACCAGCCCTGAAGAATAGTGTTAGATGTCGAATCCTGAGAAATCCCTGGCGTTCAATGCGAAAAATGTCTCGTGAATTCTGTGTCAATCACAAAATGATGCGGAAATTGGTTGTAGAGGACCTAGGAATGAAGTCCTATAAGCGGAAAACGTACACCATCTTAACGACTCCATACGTCGTAAGCGACTCGAAAGATGCATACAACTAAAAGCCCGATTCGCTCCTGGGACTGAAGATCAGATTTTCTTCTCAGATGAGAAGCTGTTCACGGTTGAGGAGGCAAGCAATCGTCAAAACGACCGTATACTTGCTTCTCGAAGTCAGGATATCCCAGATAGTATCAAGTACATTGATAGAGTCTAGAAGCCTCTTTCTCTGATGGTATGGGCGGGTGTGTCGGCAGACTCACGGACAAACCTGATTTTTGTCCCCCAAGGAGTGAAAATAAACTCCCAGACGTACAGAGAGCTGGCCTTGGAGCCTGATATTGCGTCTGCGGGTGAGAAGCTCTTTCAAAACCATCCTTAGACTTACCAACAAGGCTCTGCGCCTGCACATGCTTCAAAAATATCCCAGGGTTGGTTCCGAGAGCAAAATATCGATTTCATAAGTAAGGATGAATGGCCACCATCAAGCCCAGATTTAAACCTACTCGACTATTCTGTTTGAGCAAACTTGGAGAGCAGGGCCTGTACGAAATCTCACAAGAGTTTGGAGTCCCTCAAAGTTAGTTTGTTGAGTGAATGGCAGAAAATCCCACAGGAGGAGCTGCGAAAAGCTGTCCATCAGTTTCGGGGCAGACTAACTTCCGTAATTCATAAAAAGAGAGGCTATATTGAATGATATTTGTAATGTGTAATTAGGAACATAAGTCCTAAGAAAATAGAAGGTTTCATGGCTTTACAATGGATAAATTTGAAATCTTTGGGGAATTGATATATAACAGAACTTATTAGACACCCTGTATGCTCTCTAGCAAGTTAGGCCAGTGTGTTAATCTTGATATCTAGGCTATCATTAGTTTTATCAGTATTTAATATATTGTTGTCGAATTGGTGGTCATCTATAGGGGTTTAAATGGTCATATTTGAATACTTAAACGGCATCACTTTGACTAAATTCGCGCATTTGTTCAAATTGATGACGTACCGACATTTGCCCTATTGAGGGCACCACTGATAAAAATTTCAACCATCTAAAATCTATATTGGCTGAGCAGTGGCTAACAAGATGATGTTTCGAAAATCCGAAACATGACTATTAGGTCGTCATTTCGACATAGGAAGACTCGAACTTTTCCGAACCTGGCTAAATATACCCCTGTATGCCAAAATCAGCCTTAGGGCCTTCCAGTTAATTCACTCATTCTAAACTTCAACATATCTATACTATTAAACCGTAATTAATTTTCACTAGTGCGCTTCAATTGCTAGGTCGCTGCCTCAAGTGAAGCTAACCAGAGGTACTAACCTGTAAAACAGTGACCCAGCAAGCGAAGCGCGCTAGCAACCTACATATAGTTTTATTATAGCATTGATAATTACCATGTATATGAGAAGGTGTAAAAACCGAAAAATCACAAACCAAACATTCCAATTGGGGCATATTACGAATGAATTCCCTATCCATGACTTCCTATTCAACAATACTATCTTAGGGATAATCTATATTATTAAATCTAAATTGTTGTTTGTTTGTTTTTCCGTTGTCAAGGAAAGGATTTTAGGTATGCAATTTTGAAATTGTCGCATAACTATGTATTTATCGTGTTTATCAAGGAATTAAATAGAGTTCAATAAAACTCCACTAAATATATCGAACATACTAAATCCGAGTATATCTTTGTAATAACCCGGTCCCTGTACTAGGATATGTCGAATGTCGAGGCTGAAATGGTTATGGGAAAGAGAGAACCGACATTCCAACGAATTCAGATTTTAGATACGGACGAACCAACCCTATTGCTAGGTCGCATATTTATGCAGAAACTAGGGTCAGTAGAGTTTGACTTCAAGCGAGGACGTATCAAGCTGTGGAAGTACTGGACGGATATAGAAAATACAGTAGAAGGAATCACGCCCCTGACCAGAGCGCAGATTGTCAAACGAGATGAAGAGCTTGACGAGTGTAGAAAGAAGTCTGCGGGAGAACTGCTAAGTCCGGATCGAGGAGATGGGCAAAGGGCAATAGTTGAGAGTTAGACACAACAATACGAAGGAATCTTCTCTCGAAGTAGAGGACAACCCACTCGCACTAAACTAGACGTACATCACGCTATCATCACCGCTGACAATCCCCCACAGAGTAATAGGCCTCGTAGAATACGACCTAGTTGGGAAACACAGATAAACCGCCAGCTGATGAGATGACGCGTGCCAATCCACCAATATGCAGACCTAGTAACTCACCGTAGAGTTCTGACGTAGTATTAGTAAAAAAGAAGGACAGTAGCCTTCGGATTGCCGTAGACTACCGACGCTTGAACACGATAACGAAACGAGATCAATACAGCTTGCCTAATCCCCAATGTATCTTCGACAAACTGAAGGGTAGCAGAGTCTTTAGTAAGTTAGATATTCCTAGCGCATATTGGACAGTACCGATCCGCGAACCAGATATTGAGAGGACAGTATTCCATACCCCGCGCGGCTTGTCCGAAATGATGGTGATACTGTTCGGTCTGAGGAATAGTCAGTCAACCTTTCAAAGACTTATGGACAGGACTTTGAGAGGAACTGCAAACGTCAAAAGATTCGTGGATGACATAATGATATTTTCCAACGGCTTCGAAGAGCATTTATCATACTTTTAAGATGTATTTCAACGCTTCGAGGTCGCGAGTCTGCAACTCAGGAAGGATAAGTGCAGGCTAGCCTATCAAAGAATAGAATTCCTAGGGCACTGAATTTCAGAGGAAGGAAGAAGTCCTCTAGCAAGTTATGCCAAGAGTTAGCAATGCTTCCCCAGACCGAACAATGTCAAGGAACTCCAGAGGTACCTTGGCATGGCAAACTACTACCGTTGTTACCTAAAGAACTTCTCAGTGGTGGCCGAACAGCTTTACGCTCTGACCTGGACAGGACATAAATGGTGCTGGGACGAACATTGCGAGCGTGCATTCAACGAACTAAGTAATCGGTTATTGAAAGAGCCCGTGATACTCACTTATCCGTGATGGAACGGGAGTTCCACATTGAAGCAGACCCTTGTGCAACTGGGGTCGGAGTGGTACTTGGACAGGTAGATGAGAAGACAAGGAAAGTCAGACCAATTGAGCATTTTTCCTCTTCCCTCACCCAAGGCAGTGGGTCAACTGATAGCATGGGTACCAAGTGTAGCAATATGTAAATGGGCTGTCTACCTAAAGGGATCGGTAGGAGTAGCCTACATACATATCACTGTCCTTTGAATTGAACTCTGTCCCAAAGAGAACCCAAACCCACTTTTGCTCGATTGCTCATGGAACTACAAGGGTTATCATTGCGCATAGAGACTCGACCTGGTAAGGATAACATTGTGGCCGACTATTTAAGCTTCAGACAAACGGAGAAATCGATGAGTACTTCAACGCTGAAGATAGTTTTGAAGAGAAGGTATTTCACATCCGTTCGAGAAAAGCTCTGCAACGCAAGATCGAAAGGGAACAGCGAGAGGATTCAGTAATTCGTGACTCCCTCTTCCAAATTCAGAGTGACGGAGGAGTAAGCAGGGGATGATTGAAGAGAGTCGAAGAAAAATTGAACATACAGAATGGAATACTTTTATTTGAAGATAGAATTGTCATACCTCAACGATTACGCTTGAGATACTAGAAGCAGTACATTCCCAACATCATCTCGGAGTAAACGGAATCCTACTATTGCTCCGGAGCTCGTATTTCTGGATTAAAATGACTCGAGACACACGAGCATACTGTCGTGGATACCTCACTTGTCAGCGCACTAAACTTACGAACATGGGGAAGGAACCAGTTCAGGAGATAGATATGAGTAAGAGCATTCCAGGTTACGCGGTGGGATCGATGTAGGTTCTCTGCCTTAGGCAGAAGGAGGTTATCGTTACTTCCTCTTGATGGTAGACCTCTTCAGCAGATACGTGGAGCTATTCCCGCTGGCGGACCAGGAGACTAGTAGTTTAGTGAATGCCTTTAAGCAAGGGTGGATATGCAGAGGACACAGTGTACCAACAAGAATTCTAAGCGATCAAGGAAGCAGTATAGAAGGGGAATAATTCAAAGAGTTCTGCCGATCTCTAGGGATAGAGAAAAGAGAACCACACCATATCACCCTAAAACAGATAGGATTGCCGAACGTAACATAGGGATGATTAAACAAGTAATTCGTTGCCTACAACTAGATCGAAGACTTCCAAAAGGATCATGGCCTTCCCTACTAACGGAAGCATCTTTTCATCGTAATGGAATGACTAATGGTACAAGTAGTGTCTCCCCTCACATGCTAGTTCGCGGACAGCAACCACGATCCCCCATGGACTCTTGGTACGATACGCTCAAGGAAGGGGGAACGAATTCCTATGAAGAATATTTAAGTTCCCTCAAATTGAAACAGGAGACGCTGCGCCAAATCGCACAAGAGAATGCTGTTGAAATCTAGAGAGAGTACGGAAATAGAAATCGGAGGAGAACCACTTCAGCACATCCAAGGCGGTGACTACATGATGCTCAAAAAGAACATGTTGTAAGACTCGTTGGCCCCACGCTCTGAAGGACTTTATTCCGTAGTCAGGCGAAAAGGACCCAATGTCGAGATTCGCTTAGCAACTCGTGAGAAATGGGTCCACCTAAACTATTGCAAGGAATACGTTGATGACCAACCAGTTGTTGTTCAAATAGAATGAATATTAGGAATGATAATCATTCCTTAAACGAAGAACTTGTGGCGGGAGGTGAAGACTACCATCACGTGCAGTCCGACCACGAAGACGATACCGAAGAAAGAACAAATGAAGCAAGGTATGAAGACCCCGGGGTGATGTTATGGTTAGTTCACTAAAGCACCCTCAGTGGGTGGTCTCCCCTATTTATAGGCCCAATTCTTTAGTTTAAATTACTTAGTATAAATACATAAAACTGTAAATTTAGCTAGTTTCCTAGATACCTATATTCACTTGTGTTTCTCTTTCTTTTTAAAACAAGCTCATTCGTAATTGACTTAACAGACGTATCACCTTTTCCACCGTTCGAAAGCTCTCGAAGGCCAGGTACATCGAACTTTGTGGGAGCTTGCCCGAGGTTAGCCAGGCTACGCTATCCTTAACATGGTAAGTCCAGATAATGGAAACTCTACCTGCAACACCACAGCCCCAGTTGCGAATATCATCACTCTACCATCCCAAGTGTATTGCGAGAAAGCCGCACAGACGAGTCTACCCTAAGACTAAATACACCATGGAATCAGATACAAGATTCTTATCTAATTTATATTTTTAAATGTGTCCTTGTTTGTACCCGTTTGGGTTCCGTTCCTCGCTTGTCTGTGCTGTATGGTGTCTGTAAATTAGAATTTATTGTGCGTATATGCTTATGTTGCAGTGTAGAAGCGAATTTGCTCCTACACTGCAACATATACAAGGTGAGGTTAACACCGTGGGTTGTTCGCTTCCAGTAAGGGAAATTTTCATATTTAAATCTTGTCAATATATATTGAGAATGATTAGAAATATGTAGGTGTATCCAAATTTACAATTGCTTTTTATCTGAATCAACTTACATGAGTGTTTTTCTAGCTCAAAGTCTCATCAAATTCTGTATATTTTCGAGCCTTTTGAAATCATATTTTATTAACCCAAATTAAATTACTATATAAATATAATTTTATCCTCCAAATACAATCAAACTTACACTGGGTGTAGTTCTAATGTTTCTTTTATAACTCAAAACAAATTTCTGTTAAATTTAACCAATTTTATATTTGTTAAACTTTGTATGATACAGCATTTCACAGTGGCTTTAATTCGGAATTTAGTGGAAATAGGTATTAGTTTACTACTTAGCTACTTAAATGTACTATTGATGTATAGGAAATCTGTGGTCGCGAGTTGATTGCAACCATCAGAAATTGTGTGGATTCCGCAATATATGTATTTTGAGGTATTCAAAAGTTTGGCAAAAAATATAGTATTATGGTTGAATATTCATATTTTTGGTAACCCATGAAATTTAATAATATCACCTGTATGATCTAAAATTTGAAATTGTTGTATTCTCCTAACTTAAATATGACTGCAAAGTCTACAGCAAACGAAATGATCTACTCACTTGGGAGGGGCTTCTTTTTCACATTCTTCACGTTGCCAGTCCTCTGAAAAAACGCCTAAGTGAAACAAGCATAGTGTTTCAGTGTGAACTAACCCATGAAGGTAGAAAACCATTGTCTGAATTAACAAACAAGGGTCTCAGACATAGATTAAGACCAATTTTGGATTGAATTTCATCTGTAGTTCAGAACGAGGATTTTGATCTGGTTGAAATAGCAACCTATGTCCTAAAGCTATATGATGGTAACTAGAAACCATGAAATGGGCAACTCTTGTCAGCAATTTATCGAACTTGGGACATTCTGAAGTGTTCTGAAGCGGTTACATTTGGACAATTGATTGTTTTTGTAGATTTCTTGGAAATCGGGAAACGTAAGTACACAAAAATGCAAAAATTGTGTAAGCCAGATAGCATGGTCTTCCCTCCATATATTATAATTTCTGACTATCGTGCTAGAAATATACTCTCATATGATATTCTTGAAATTCAAAATTCAGATGACGTCAATATTGATATCGGAATTTCGTCTAGATCCATCTTGAAACAAACTGTGTTGAGGTGATTGGAAAATGTTCCTGAACTAATTGAGAGTCATATCGCTTAAGTTTAAAGAACTCAGATGGCTTAGATGTCTCAGGGTGTCATAAAATCTGCATTCCGTTTGATGGAATACCGAAGTTCAACACCAAAAATTTTATTCTTTTGGATTCATGGTTATTTCACCAATTGACTTATCTGACACTACTGTTTGGTCAAATGACATCCCAAACTCACCATTTTGTGTACGACCTATTGCATTATTGGCTCAAAAGGAAAACCAAGAGAACATCAACTTTCTAATGGACAGCATTATTAACTCCGATGTTGATTCAATTGCACAAAAGGGTATTCTGCTTCCCAAAGGACTTGTAAATGCGGCAATTCACCGTACCATGATAGATGATAAGACTTCAGGGAATTTAAGTGGATCAGGTGGCGCTCATTGCCAACTATGTACTGCCAATAAATCTGAATTAAAAGACTTAGAAATATTAAATTCAGGATTTCTAATCAACAGGAGCTACTGCTAAAGAACATTTTCTATAGTTGATGAAGAAGAACATCTCTTGCTCCCTTCTATACAACGTCATGGCTTAACCCATCCGCCACTATCAAGCATAGACATAATTCCTGCATCTCCTCTACATGCATACCTTTATGTCATCCAATGATACACGAATTTAATATATCACATACGTTCAGGCACGTATAAATAGTCACCTTCCTCCAGAGTTATAGTTGATTCTATGAAATTTGCTCGCGAGCTTTCATATGAAAAGACTGGAATGAGAATAGATCAACCAAGCACTGACGGAGGGACAATTTCGACAGGGAATGTTGCTAGATCTTCTTTCCAATAAGAAAAACTTCATATATTGGGTGTGTACCATGATTCCACCAGATCTGAGGGAACCAATACGTACTTTACAAACCAAACTTTCTGTATTGTTCCACGTCTTTAACTCTAATCAAGCAATTGACATAGAAAAATTGGATTCGCTTTGCAAAGAGACCTATGAATCAATACTCGTGGATTTTCCATGGGCAAGTATAACTCCTTCCCTTCACAGATTACTAGCTCATTCTTCAGAATTAATTAGAGATTGCAACAATGGTTTCGGACTGAAGGACTTTCTAAGGAAGCAGTCGAGGCATGCAATAAGTTGATTAGTAAAAACCGTGAATTCTTTCCAGAAAGATGTCATGTCATTTCATCAAGCGCGAAGGATGTGTTTGTCCGTCTCCTTATAAAATGGGGAATGAGAATCCTTACCTGCAAGATATCCAAATCAGGTACTAAGTGTTATGTAAAGTTTGAACCACCCCGTTCGTGCCGGTAAATTAACCCTTTTAGTTTTCTATTTGATAACAAGTCAGATGAATCAATTCAAGTCATACATACACTGCCTGGCCAAAAGTATTGGAACACTGTTTACAACTTGTGCATAAGTGGCATCAGATGAGAATATGTTGAAAGATTCTATGGATATTGCAGAATGTAGAACAATAGCTTGTTATCATTCGTTTACGATATATTTATGTTCAACATTTTTTGAAATTTTCTTTAGCTTATACAACTATGGTAGTATACCCTTTGTTTCAGGTATTAATTGTGGTAGGGTGTTCCAATACTTTTGGCCAGGCAGTGTATTCTATTTTTAATGTCTAATATGCATGTATCTACAAACTAATGGAATAAAAATAATGATAAATTATGATGATATGTCTGAGAGTAGTGTTGTAAATGGTGTTGTAAGAGAAATATCAAGAGAGGTACGGCTACCGCATCATAACCATTGTTCTTCTTCCATGGTAGCTGCACCTCAATGGAGAGGAAAGGAGAGGAGACGAAAGGAGTGAAGTGGGAGAGAAAGAGATATCACAGTGTTTTAAAATGGGAGTTAGTAAAGAATAGATATTCTAGTACCAGATAGCCATCTGCAATGTATTATTTGCGAATAGGTTATCGTTTCCGAGGAATCGAATGGGTAATCAAATCTCTTCTATGGCTTCTAGATTTCTGGATATGACGTCATCACATATTATGATGACTTCATATTTAAAAAATTATTTAATAAAACTCATAGAAATTTCCACTTCATAAGAAAAATCTCCTACTCTATATATATACTATTACCCTGTATAGTATTTGGATAAGAGTGTATAGATTTAATATTTTAATGAATCTATGAATTAATTGTAAGTGAATCAACAATTTCGTCTATGGAAGAATCTAGTAATCTATTTTCGGTATTATCCCTACAACACTTTGCACTTTTTGTGTGCCAGTGTTTCCCACACCTTTCATAAACTAAACTTGAACGAAATTGATTCAAGACAGGGTCACTTTCAGAGGCCAGTCTCACGAAAATGTCCATTGCATTATCTTCAAATGAAGACTTCCTTGCAAGATTCTCCCTATACTTTCTTAGTAACTTGTTGCATGCCTCGGATCCCTCTTCAGAGAAACTCTTCAGACCTCACCCAGGGTGAACTCTTTCAAAATTTCTTCTGAGTGAGCTACTAATACCCTGTGAAATGTTGGGGTAATGCTCACCCAAGGTAATGAATCAACGATCAAGAGACCTCGGTGTTAATGATTCTATCTGAATTGATTATTCGAAGAATAGCTGACAAGTGTGTATGTAGTTTTGAAAGTGTTTCTTTGTGTTCTGTTTCAACAACTGACAATACACACTCAATGTATTTCGAATCACAGGAAAATGTTCGACGAGCTACACTACCAGTAGAGCTAGTACCTCCACTTGCATTCGGCTGATCTATCTTCATTCCTGTCTTCTCTTCAATCAGAGTTCTGACAAATACCATTGAATTTTTATCGCCAAAGATGTCGGTGACCATGTACATTTTCCACAATTCAAATGATAAATTAGTAGATTGAACCACCTGAAAATGCCAGTGTACGAGTGTAACGGAGATGCTGGAAGGATGTTTTTGTTGACGTTGGTTCGTGCGTTATGTTACAACGTTGGTTTGAAGGAAGTGAGAAGAACGAATGGCTGTTTTCTATTTCACCGAAAAGTTGAATTGCATCAGTAATGTGGCCGTTGATAGGAAATCCTTGTATTATCAACTCACGATCACTGAGTTCCTTATTTGTCGCTGTGCATAATTGACAACTTTCCCCACCTGCCCCAGATAGAATTCCTGCCATTTTCCCATCAAGCATTGATCGAACAATGTCGACTCGTACTTGCTGATCAGGGTCAAGAGTAAATCCTTCACTTTTCATAAGATCAGTATCAGTATTGATTAGATCGTCCATAAATCGCTTGATATTAGCTTCGTTTTCTTTCGCAGCGAGGAGGAAAATCGGACGTTGAGCAAAAGAAGAATTGGGAGTGTTATTTTTCCAGAGTTCGCGACCGCTATTGCTTATTATCTTTACAGCTCTGAAACAGAATAAGATAAACGACTTAGTATCTGTATTCGTGTTTGATTGATTACACAGGCCTACACTTTTTAGTTGTATTGATTTTGTCAACTGTTATATACTAATTCTGTGTTGCAGATTCCGATTATTTAGTCAGTTTCTCCCTAATACGTCAAGTTATCTCACAATTGGTTTCAACCCTTATATGTTAGATTGGATCAATTAAATTTCTGAAAACATCAATATTTCGTTCACTAAGAATAATGAAATAATAATTACTAATATGAATGAAAGAGAGTGATACTGTAAACATGTAATTTGTGCGCGATTCAATCTAAAAACTTTCTCTTGTTTACTTTTTTGAATGTTGTTCTTTAGGACAATCTCTTTTTAGGCACCAACAGTAATCTGCCATCACATGTGTGTCCCATCTTCCTTGATATCACTGTTCCATCACTTTTATGTCTTGATGGAATCGTTCACCTTGTTCTTCACTCATATCACCTAGATTATCCGGAAATCTATCAAGAAGGTCTCTCAAATAATGAATTTTAATACTCATATTACAGCCAAGAGCATGATAGCTGTCGACTAACTCTGTGACTAGTTCTTTGTAGTTGGATGCCTTTTTATTACCAAGGAAATTAGAAACGACATTAGAGAAAGGCTGACATGCTCTCTTCTCTCCCTCCTTCATTGAATCTTTAAAGCTGTTGTCCCTAAGTAACTTGCGAATCTGTGGACCTTCAAATATCCCTGCCTCTTTCCTATCTTGACTAATTTGTGGAAAATAATTTCGGATATACTTAAAACAACATCTGTCTTTATCCAGTGCTTTGATGAATTGCTTCATTAAACCAAGCTTAATGTGGAGAGGAGGTAGAATTATTTTATTTGTATGTACCAGAGGGTTATTGATTACATTTTTGCCCCAACTTTCAAACATTCTCTCGGAGGCCACTTTTCCCTTATCCAATGCTGGTTCCTATCTCTACTGTCTCAATAACAAAGAAAGCAGGGGTACTTAGTGAACCCAGATTGTTGTCCTAATAGAAAGTTGACCATTTTGAGATCAACACAGATGACTCAATCATGTGCAGAGTAGTTAATAATCTCTAATATCCCTTTCACATTATTGTACTCCTCTTTGAGTTTAACTGAATATCCTATAGGAATTGAATCGAATATATTTCCATTATGGAGTAGTACACATTTCAGACTCCTTTTGGAGCTGTCAATAAACAACCTCCAGTCACTTGGATTGTAGTTCGGAACTCCCATTGCCAGTAGAAGACCCTCAACATTTGGACAAAACACCAAACCATTCTTTTCGCAGAAATACTGTTGAAGCTCTTGCTCCCTGTAACGATATAATATTACCTTTGTTCCTTGTTGGAGTTGAATCTTTTCTTTCAATCTAGATGCAAGCAACTCAGAAGATTCTTTCGAGAGGTTAAGGTCACGAATTAAATCATTCAATTCCGCTTGGTTAAAGAGAGAAGGCTCCGAGGAAGGACCTTGAAAATCAACATCATATTCATAATCATGATCATTGACTTCTTCCAAATTGGCACCATCTTCATCATCATAGAGTCCGAGAAACTCTATGGATATTGGTACAAGGTAGATCACTACAATGAGGGACTGGTCGAATAGCAGATTCTAAATTTGGGTAATTCAGCAGGTGTCTGTCACTCTTTTTGCAGCCCATAACATTTACTATGCAGAAATAACAATCATTGAAATGATTTTTTGATTCCCTCCAAATCACAGGAATTCTGAAAGGGAGGTGTTTCTCTTTACCCTTACTCCAAGACCTCAATAATTCCACACAAGATTTACAGACCTTATGAGGTGCCCAACTTTTGTCCTGGTCGCCCAGCTTAACTTTGAAATACGCATGGTAAGCTCTATCCACAAATTCAGTAATATTCTGCATCTGAGGTTTCGGAGTATAGAAACCACAAATATAACAAAAAATGTCTGGAGAATTGAAACACTTTCTTTTCGACATATCAACAAAAAAGAGTAACAGACTAGTTAAAAGCCAATAATTAACTAAGACTATTTGAATATATATACTATGTACATAATGTTATTGTTATAATATGTAATCATGATGAATCTTTGGCAATAATCGAAATTTTTCTGAAAATGTAGCTATATGCTTGTGAAAAAACTTGACGTGATAAGAAAAAACTGAATAGATATTCAGAATCAGCACACCTAAATTAGTCTAAATCACTGATTAAACTATAAACAACTGCAATATAACATTTTTTTGTAGGCCTGTGTAATTAATGATGTGAAACCACATAGATTTCTATTTTGATATCCTGACCCTCAGTAGATGTACAAGTGGAAAATTAATCTCTTACAATATCCATGATCCGAATATGAATAAATATTGAAGTAACGTATTTTCTAGCTGAGTGTAGTCTTAGACAAACAGCATTATCCACCTTTAACCTACGTCCATAATGAGTCTCTAAAGGCAAGTTAAATCCGAGATGAAATCTGCTAGTAGCTTTCTAATTCTTACATGAAAGATATAGCAGTTACCCAGTAGTACTTCCGTTATATTCTCTCTGATTCCCCTATTCCAGGTTATGTTTAGTACTTTGTGCAAGATCCATGAGGTATGTATGCTTCTAAACGAATAGAATTGTTATATTTGTTTAAGTGCCAGGCTGTTGTTTTAAATTTGGATACTACTGGATTTCTAATTAGTAAACCACCTTCATGCTCTAATAACATATTTATTATGCTCTAACTGTCCAGAATCTGAGTATTCTACCAGTCAAATGCTCGTAGAAAATGATCAGTATTGGTCTTGGTACAGCTGAAATTTCACATTTGTGGATCATTAAACATTCCGCCGATTTTAAATACCTTCAGTGGCGTAGCTAAGCACGGACCTGCCGGGCCTGTGCCCGGGCAACTTCTCTTTGTGCCCAGGCAATAAATATTATGTCTGTACACTCACATCAGTTCATCCCTATTAATTGTTATATCTCATATATCAATTCCTCTTACTTTTTTTACCTAATTTACTATTTTACGATTTATTATATTTAGTAATTAGCATATATGTCTCGAAAATTTAACATTACCAACAGCTCGCAGCTAACTTTATTTGCCACTTACAAGAGAATAAAGCTAACTCCTGAAGATGATATTGATATTACTTATCACAATATTTACCATTCTCATTCCCAGGAAGCACAAAAGCCTGACTTCGTGCCTACATGTGATACTACTAATCTTGTCAGTTCTGATCCAATTGAGGAAACAACACTACCCAGTATGGCACCAACGCAATTATCAATTTCACCTGAAATTCCCAATGTCAATCTTCAGCCACCTTTAGATATTGCTCAAGGGCCTAATGATAAGCCGGTTCAGCCCAATCGACATACTTGTCGATTTCCTTCAACATTAGTGGGAACCAAGAAAAAATAATTCAATCCAGATTGGTTTGTCACCTTTGTTGGTTGGAATACTCAGTGAAAGAGACGCTGGTTTCTACTACCCATGCCGCATTTTTAATGCTGTAAGTGGTAGAACTGAGGATGCGTTTAAAAGTGTGGGATTTAGAGACTGGAAGCACGCAACAGGAAGAGATGGTACCCTCCACTGTCATGATAAATGCCTTACACACATCAACGCGATTGCTTCATGGCATGAATATAAACTAAATGAAAGGATTGGTACGTCAATTGAGAGTCGCATTAATTCGTCAAGAAGTGAGCAGATCCGCCTAAACAGACATTATATTAAGAGTATCGCCGAAGTTATACTCTTGTGTAGTCGCCTTGAAATTGCCTTCCGAGGACATGATGAATCCGAAAATTCACTGAACAAAGGAAACTTTTTTGAGGTACTGCAAGTTATTGGCAATCATGACCCAATTATCCAACATAGATTAGAACATGGCCCACAAAATCCAATTTATCGTTCACCAGAAGTTCAGAATTTGTTATTAAATATCATGGGTGACATGCTTAGAATAAAAATTTGTGATAGTGTACGGAAAGCGAACTTCTTTTCGCTGCTTGCAGACGAATCAAAAGATGAAAGCAAGAAGGAGCAACTGGCTATTATTGTTAGGTACGTTGACGACAAAGCAAACATTCATGGGAGATCCCTTACTTTCGTGGACGCAACTAGTCTAACTGCTGAGAGTTTGACAACTTACCTCATATCCACTCTCAATAAACATGGGTTGGATCGTGCTTGCATCGTATCTCAAGGATATGATGGAGCTGCTGTCATTAGTGGAAACTGTCACGGTGTGCAAAAGGAGCTTCACCCAGAGAAGCAAGTACGTCAGCTACCAAAGCTATCAGATACAAGGTGGACCTGCAGGCAAGCTTCTGTTAATGCGATTTGCCACACTTATGATTGGTTGATTGCTACCTTGGAAGAAGTTTCTGGTGGAATAAATCGAGATAATGCTGTTAAGGCAATGGCCTTCTTCTACAGATCAAAAGATTTAATTTTTTGCTATTACTCATCTTGTTTGATAGAATACTGACCTGCACTAAGAGTTTATCAGACTATCTGCAGTCTCCACAAGTTAATTTGGCTAACGCAACTGATTTAGTTTCATCAATAGTGTCAACACTCAGATATTTTCGTACCAACGAAGAATGGGAGAATATATTCAGATATTCTGAGAACGTAGCCAGATCCAATAATATAGATATTACAAAAATATCAGGAACCAAGACAGAGACGACTTCCACAACACTTTAAAGATTTCACCGTCTTTGCACCTACTGGAACAAGGGAATCCCTTTCAAACATTCAGCAATATAAAGTTAATCTCTATTTTCCTATATTGGACACCTTCCTGGAAGAGCTAAATCGTCGTTTTAGTAAAGGAAGCACAGACATTATGGTGGCAATACATTCATTTAATCCGCAATCAGAATGGAATCTCTCGCGCTCTTTTACAATCTTGAATAGGAATCACTGCGTATGGAATCAATATTAGCAAAGCGCACCCTAGGAAATGCAGATATGAAAAGTATTGGTGATTTGTTCTTTAAACTCCTACCATTAAGGGATGCATTCCCGACTTTGTTGAATGCTATCCAGATTTCCCTAACTATTTCCATAAGCACAGCGCAATGTGAGAGATCATTTTCAGCTCTCAAAGGATAAAAACTTATCTTAGGTCGACAATGAGTGAACAGCGGCTCACTGATCTTGCCATTATTGCAATTGAAAAGGAGCTGACGAGTCAGTATCTCTAGATGATGTCGTTACTAAATTCGGTGAATTACATAAAATAGGAGAATAATTGTAGCATAAATAGATGCATGTGTTTCATTGTATTACACAGTGAAGTATATAATTGATTATTGGTTGGCAATTAGTAGTTACGGATATAATAATTCCAAGGCCTAATAAAAAGCACTTTATGTTGAGTATAGTGCCCGGGCAATCATGTTGGGCTGGCTACGCCACTGAATACCTTACTATAGGAATTAAAGCGAATGCTCCAATTCCCGTTAATTTCCATGACGTTAAGTTCCTGCAATTAATACTATTTAGCTAATTTCTACAATTGATGGGCAAACTTCCAATTTACATGTTTTCCGATGTGTGACTGATTTGAGAGGATACCATATCTATCAAGTGGACTGGAAACCTAATTTGGGACAAGAAATTTCCTAATATTTATTCACATAAAGTAGTGTATATACAAATGTTCTCCCTCTCAATCGCGTTAATTTCATGTATTTGAAAATGTTCAGCTCCAATTCGCGTTAATTTCCATGACGTTAATTTCCTATAGTAAGGTAAGTCAAACTGTCATGACAAAATCCTCCTGTTTTGTCAGATCATTGAATTGCTTAGTAATTACATTGTTCATAAGAATTGTAATCTACTAATCCTCCCATATTTCTGCGCTTGTCATAACATTGCTTATAATTTAGAACAAAATCCAGCCTCCACCAACCGCCCCTAATGAACACCAAGCATTTTCAATAGAACGACCGATTAATTTTAAGAATTTCAGAATTTACGCAATTCATATTATACTACTTATTAACTAAATCTCTAGTAACTATTTCGAATTCTAAATGAATATCCAGGAAGCACTTGATTTCTCTCTCAACCATCAATCAGATCTGCAGTCGATGCCCACATCCAGATATTTGGTCTTAGTAGAATAAAACATGAGTCATTGCCATGTAGAAAGGTCATTACGCTTACTGAAAGCATCAGGTGCAGACTTCAATTCGCTGAATCTTCTCCGAATTGAGGAGAATTCGCCATCTGAAAGCTCCCCCTGTCTCACAAAGCAACGTATTATTGGAGAAGAGCGAATAGTTTTTGCAGTTGACCTCGCAATGGAGTCAAGAAAACTCTGCCTGTATTGGCACTGAAGGCTCTTAGATGTAGATTAAAACCACTCTTGGATTTGATCGCTGCTATTGCAGAAAATGATAATGTTCATACTTAAACAATTGCTACCTATACTCTCCAACTAATCTCTAATGAAGCTAACGACCAAAGGACAGCTAATTAATCGAAAGACCTTCTTTCCTAAGGGATATTAGCTTGTAGTGTCAAGCGAAATGCCGATTGGCAAATCGTGTTCTTTTTAAATTTTCTTGAGATTGGTAAACGCAAATTCACTAATATGAGAAATTATGTAAACCATAAAATATGTATTCCCCCCATATAACCAAATAGCTGATTATTGTGCCACCATGATGGCATCATCTGAGATTATTGAAATTCGGAACAATGATCAAGTTAAAATAGGAATTGGTATATCACATAAATCTATCTTACAACAGACAATTATACGATTACTTGATTCTAACCTATGTCCCGATGGTCCAAAATATTTGTTAGAGCTTATCATCGCCGATGGATTAGACGGTCCGGGTGGCCATAGTATTAGTAGCTCAAAAGGAAAACGAAAAGAATACTAAATTCTTAATGGATCTTGTGATCAATCCCGAAGTCGCTACCATTGAAAACGACGGACTAGAGTACCATATGGCAATTTTAGAGTTAAAATTCTCCGTACACTGTTAAATAGGAAAATGTCTGGTATTCTGAGTGGAGCAGGTGATGCAAGTTACCAACTTTGTATTGCAAGTTTTGCAGAATTGTAAGTTTATGAACTTATCCGATCAGGGTTTCCTATTAAAAGGAAGAGAACTTCAGCAAAGGAAATATTCTCTATTGTAGGCACAGAGAATTAAGTATTACTACCTTCGAATGATCGTTGTGGTTTAACACATGAACCCATAGCTGAAATTGACATAATACCAGCATCTCCACAACTTATCTACACTCATGTCTTTCGTTGGTTCATGCTTCTTCAGGGTTGGCTAGTTTAACCCAATTAAGTGGGTTAACCCCTAATTTATGGTCAAAACCGGTTATTACACTGTCCTAACACTCATTTTATTGGGTAAACTACCTAAACTGTGTTTAAGACTCTAATTTAAGATTTCCAGCCTATAATTTGATCAAATTCGTAAACACAGTAAATTTTCAAAGTCTTCATAAGTAAAGATCTGTAATCGTATAATTTACATGAACCAGACGTTATTAAGCAAGAATTTCAGCATTCCTTCGGAATGAATACGAAGGGAACTCGAAAAGTTTTGTCGTTTGTTATTAAACCACAAGTATTTTCTATTAAAATTATTTTTTATATATTTGGATGCATATTATTTACCTACACAACAAATTTCATTAGTTTATCTTTTGTACTTTTCGAACTTTTCGAATTGCTTGATTTCTAAAAGCTATGGCTTGTATGATTCTTCAACCAGAATCTGACCTCAGAAAACGCGATTTTAGAGCGCTGATTTTAATTTTGTTCAAACTTGAGAAGAGCCATTTGGAAATACACAAAACTTTTGCAGAAGCACTTCCTAAATATAGCTCTTTGTTTGAGAACAGTAGAGCGATGGTACTCAGAGTTTATTCATGGAAATTTATTCTTGAAGATGGTCCCCGTCCTGGTAGGCCCAGTATTACGCACACGGTCGAAAATGTAGAGCTGGTGTTGGACGAAGTAACAAAAGACCCTCATGTTACTTACGCTCAGTTAGAACATGAAACCAAATTGTCATCGGGGGGTATAAACATCATTTTACATAAAGAGCTCAGTCTTAGAAAGTTTTGTGCCCGTTGGATCCCGCATTCTTTGTCGTCCGATCAGAAAAAGTGCCGAGTGGACTTTTGCAAAATTATGCTTAAAAGATTTGTTAATGGAACTTCTAGAGCTGTTTCTGAAATACTCACAGGCGACGAGACATGGATATACCACTATGATCCAGAAACGAAGAGACAATCTAAGGAGTGGGCCGAAGAAGGTGGTTTACCTCCAACAAAGGTCCGGAGAATTAGATCAGTCGAAAGCAGATGTGGACGATTTTCTTTAGATGTAGTGGATTTTTGAAGGAATTGCACTTGATGATAGGAAGACAGTCACCACTGATTGGTATACCACAATATGTCTTCCGAAAGTATAAAGTGCTATCGAAAACAACGTGAGAAGTCAGGTGTCCGAGGAGTCCTGCTTCACCACGATAATGCTTCATCACATACAGCACTAAGAACTCGTGAGTTTTTAGAGAATTATAGGCTCGGAGCGCTACTCCACCCACCCTACAGTCCAGATCTAGCCCCTTGCGATTTTTGGTTATTCCCAAAGCTGAAAGATCAACTTTGTGGGAGGAGATTTTTCAGCAATGAAGAGTTGACCGGGGCACTTTTCTTAGCAATTGAGGAAATACCCAAAGAAGAATGGAAAATGTGCTTTGATACCTGGTTTAAACGCATGAAAAGGTGTATAGAGCGTTAGGGCGAGTATTTTGAAAAAATGTGACCATATAATATGTAATACCTATTATATAAGTATATAAACGACAAAAATTTTCGAGTGCCCCTCGTATATGTATTAAATAATAAATTGAGTTTCCAAAAGGGGGAAATATACTTCTATTGTTTGATTAACCCGGGTTAAACTAACCCACTGGGCCGGGCTAAATCTATTTTACAAACCCGGTTAAACTCCAACCCTGTGCTTCCTATTTACCACATGCGTTCAGGTACATTCTAATGCTTGCCAATCTCTAGAATGATAAATGATTCAATGAAATTTACTGGGAGTTCTTATGCAAGAAAACAGGGCTGAGAATCGATCAACCATCTAGTGATGGAGGTACAACTTCTACTAGAAATATGGCAAGACAGTGTTTTCTCTATAAAAATAACATTATTTATTGAGTTCCACTTCGATTTCAGAAGATAAGAGAGATCCAATTAGCAATCTGCATAGTAATCTATCAGTTTGATTGCATATTTTCAACTGTAATCATGCGGAAGTTACAGACAAGCTGAATTCTGTTTGTAAGGACACCTACAAATCGATACTCTCTAACTTTCCTTGGGCAAATGTTACTCCATCTCTCCTTCGTCTACATGCTCACTCCACTGAATTAATTCGAGATTGTAATGGAGGATATGGATTGAAGAAAATCTCTGAAGAAGCAGTGGAGGCTTGCAATAAATAAATTCGAAGATATTGTGAACATCTTGCGAGAAAAACTTCATCCATAACAAATTCCAGAGATATATTTGTCCGTCTCTTGAGCCAAAGCGTTCCAGTTCTAATATGTTTTCGAAATTTTCTTAGGTGTAAGGTACGTGGAGGAATCGGAGACGTACAAATTCTGGCGTCTAGTAAAAGCACGGGGTTGTAATTGAAGTCTAGCACATTCGATTGCTTTCAGATGAACATTTAAGGTCATGTTCCAGCAGTTTAGTAATATATTGACCCTATTTTGAAGGTTTTTTCCCTAACAAAGCAAATTCTCCAGGAAGTGACCTCCTCCCATTCTTAAATATTGATAAAATCCATTGAGTGACCCCTTGTTCGACGCCTCTTGGCTAGCAGATTCTAGTTATGCACATATCGAACTGCTAAATGATCTATAAGCACGATTTTGATGGATCGACCTCCGCGGCAGAGCTGCAAATGGATCACATGAAGTGACGCATGTGACTCTTCGAAGTAGTGACCCATGACCCATTGACCCATGCAGGGTTCTATCTACTGGGGGGGAAGCTTCTCCCCAAACTCTTCAACTTCCCCCCCCAAAATCTCATAAAATGTACTATTAATTGCCATATATTATTCAATGGATAAATTATTAGAATATCAATTCATTGTGAAAGTTCTATTTGAAGTGAAAATAAACAACATGTGGGAAACCTGAATCACATTTCATACTACAGTGGATTCCGCTTAATGTGGGCACATCGGTCCAGCACGTTTCGTCCACATTAAGCGGCTGCCCAGATTATCCGAAGTTTAATCAATTCATGATTTCATTAATAACCATTCTAGAGTTACCGTCCTTTAGCATTCATAGAATGTCGAAGCGAACGGACTTGCTTATTTCAGAGAAGATAGCTCTCCTGAAGAAATTCCGTTCCCAACCTCGGGGAACAAGCCAGAGAAAGTTATGCGAGCTCTTCGGGGTGCCAAAGTCCACCGTTTCGAAGTTACTGAATGAAGAAACTTTGCTAAGAGAACGATGGACACTAGAACAGGCAAGTCTTGGGAAACGGAAGAGAGATGGAAAGGATCCAGAGGTCGAGGAGGCATTGAATCTTTGGTTTAGTGCTGTTCTCACCAAAGGCATTAGAATCAGTGGACCAATTTTGAAAAATGAAGCCGAGGAACTCGCTCAAATGCTAGGCAGGTCGGATTTCGAAGCAACTGATGGCTGGTTGTCGCGCTGGAAAAAAAGGCACACGATAAAATATAAGCGAGCCCATGGTGAGAAGGGTAGTGCTGATACGGTGGAAGCTGAAAAGTGGATGTCTATTGTTTTTCCTCAGCTCTTGCGCGAATATAAGCCCGACGATATTTACAATGCGGACGAGACGGGGTTGTACTACCGAGCAACTCCAGATGGCTCGTTATGTTACGCTTACCAAAGCTCAGTGGTTCAAAGAAGGCTATGGACCGTGTAACAATCCTGTGCTGTGCAAACATGTCCGGCAATGATAAAGTTAAGCTACTCGTGATCGGGAAGAGCAAGAAACCTCGTTGCTTCAAGGGCATAGATATGGATACGCTGCCAGTCAGTTACCGTGCGAATAAGAATGCGTGGATGACAAGTTTGTTGTTTGAAGAGTGGATCACTAGGTGGGATTCTGCTTTAGGAAAGCAATCACGCAAAATCCTTCTTCTAGTGGACAACTGCACAGCGCATCCAGCTCTTGACACGCTGAAGAATATTCGCTTGGAATTCTTGCCACCAAACACCACCTCACTAATACAGCCAATGGACCAAGGCATAATTAAGAACATCAAGGGTCATTATAGAAAAGAGCTAGTGCAGATGACCATTACCGCTATCGAAGACAACCTGCTAAGTACATCTTGCACGCCACAGAAGTAAGTGCAAAAATAACCGTCTTAGATGCTATTCGTGTTGTAGCCAAGAGCTGGCGACAGGTGAAGACCCAGACTATAGCCAACTGCTTCCGTAAAGGTGGCTTTTGGGTGACGGCATCTGAAGAGGGTACAGAAAAAAATCTAGCTTCGCAGGAGAGCAACGAGGAGCAAGCCTTGCCAGAAGTCGTAAATGGCGACAGCTACCTCCTGATAGATGAAGATATGAAATGTTACAATGAGGACGGCACTCTTGAAGATGACATCGTTGAGACACTCTCAAACAAGCGCCTTTGCCTAGAGGACGGCAGCGACAGTGACTCTGATAATGACACAGTAGTAAGAATAAGTAACGTGGCAGCCAAGCGCTCCATACAGGTTTTGCAACAGTACTTCGTCGAGCAGGGTTTCAGCGATACACTTCATGCTAGTCTGGATATGTGTGCTGACGAAGTTTTTTCGAATGCTGCTTCTAAAATGGCACAGACTACCCTGGACCCGTTCTTGGCGTAGTTATAGATTATACAAATCAACTTTTGTTCCACGTATTTAGCATATACAGTCGACTCCGCTTAATCGGGTCACTTTGGTTCCAGAGCATTTTGACCCAGTTAAGCGGAATTTAGGTGTTGACCAGATTAAGCGGAGTAAATTAATACTATTCTATGGTTTTGTTCTTGGCCAAGTGACCTGATTAACCGGTGGCCCAAGCTTAACCGGTGACCCGATTAAGCGGAGTCGATTGTAATTCAACTTCAATCTATGATATTTAGAATTGGTTTGTCCACATTAACCGAATTATTGCCCATATTAACCGTAGTAATATAGTACACGTAATATAGAAATGAATCCGTCCCTGGTAAAATGTCCACATTATGCGGCTGCCCACATTAACCGGTGCCCACATTAAGCGGAATCCACTGTATTTGCAACTGCGAAATAATAACATATGTTGGAAAGTACAGCTCTCCACTACCCATCCACCTATAATTAGTGATTTACAAATTCTTGAGATATAATATAGCGGAAAAGTTATTTTTGTTATAAACTTCACATAGGTAACTGATTGACCCAGTGTTACCACATGGATAAATTTGTTATCATTCGAGGAACTAAAAGAAATATTTCTGATTGCAACAATATATCTGAGTCTGAACCACAACCACCAGAGGAAGATACGATTGTTTCTACTCCATGAGCTTCTAAAACAGCTAAAACAATGCGAGCCTACAAGGACAACTTAGTTTATAAACCTACTTGGAAGAATGAATACTTGGATGGACTACGATTCAACCCAAAATGGTATGATATATACGATTTGTAAGGTCAATGGTAAACCACCGGTATAAGCGAGAGGTGCATGGGTGACAAGACCTATAAACAATTGGGTGAAGGCGAAAAGTTTACTAATACAACATGATAAATCTGATTGGCAAGCAGCAGCGATCGAAAGAATGGTTATGTCTCAATCAACAGGGAACATGGCAATGCAATGGAACAATTGGAAGCAGCCACTGCGGAGGAGAAGAAACAGAACCGTGACATTATGAAAAAGCTTATTCGATCCTTATACTTCTTGGTTAAGCATCATATCCCCCATACAACTACATTTGAAACCTCATTACTTTACAAATTGAGAATGGGGACATCATACTGAAATCTCAGAGAGAAGTGTCCACACACAATGCGACATATGAATCATATACCACAATAGTGGAACTTCTCTCAAGTATTAGCAATGTAATCGAGAAGAAGATCATCACCAGTCTCAGTGCTAGCCCATATTATTCATTAATGGCAGATGAAAGTACGGATGTAGCATCACAAGAAGAGTTGTCAGTATGTGCACGTTGGATAGAAGATAATAAATCAGTAGAACATTTTCTTGGAATTTTGCATGCGAAGGAGAAAAATGCTCAAGCGATCGCTTGTTACCTTTGAACTTTTCTTCATTCCAAAAACATTTGTTTTGATAAGATGCGTGGACTTGGTTTTGATGGTACAATACTATGTCGGGTCACAGAAGTGGTGTTCTAATACGGCTAAGATTACATGCACCAAGCTCAATCTATGTGCACTGTCGCTGCCATAAGCTTCAACTTGCTGAATTAAATGCTGCATCAGAACATACAGTAGTGAAGTGAGTTTTGGGTACACTATTAACAATCTGGAAGGCTTCTCACTTTTCTCCCAAAAAAGCTGAGAAACTTGCTGAGATTCAAGCTGAACTTCAGGCTCCTGAAATTAAAATGCAGAAGCCTAGTGATACTCGGTGGTTAGCCGTGAGAGAGTTGTGTCTGTTGTGCGACGGAGTTTACCAGCCTTGGTCAGTATATTTGAAGAGATATACGCAGAAACTGGGGATGCAGAATCACATGGAATTGCAACTCTCTTATTGAAGTACAAGACTGTCGCATGTATCTACATGCTATCAAATGTTCCTCATATCATAGCGAAATTGCAAGGAAGTCTACAAGCCAAGGATATTGATCTTGCGAGTGTGTCATCTATGGTTGTTAGTACTACTAAACGGCTGTTGGAACTCAAAGAAGATGTAACAAGCAGCACATGGTTCAAGGAACATTCTTTGGTTTTTACTCATGATGCTCAATTAGGGGAGAAACACATCGTGGTATTGGAAGAAGAGAAGACGGAATTCTTCACAAGGTGTATCGACAATACCTCCAAGTGTTATAGATCATATTCATGTCATGATGGAATCTACTGAACTCATTTCAACCATGTCTGTTTTTGACCCTCGCCATCTTCCTAGTACAGAAGAAGAATTATCAGAGTACGGAATGGAACAGATTAAGACACTCACGGATTTTTATAGTGTAGAACAAAGGATCAATGTAGGAGGAGATGAAGGTATATCACAGCCTGACATCGAGGCTAAAGAAACTGAGTCAGACTGGAAATTGTTTCGACAATAATTTTCCTACAGTACAAAGGTAGGTCCTTACAATTTGTGCTCTTAAGACTGCTGGGCAACGGAGAGATATATGCTGCATTTCCAAACTTGGCAAAGATAGCCGCTATTTTGGAAGTATTACCAGTGACAACAGTCACAGTCGAAAGGAGTTCAGCAATATGAAATTAATAAAAACGAGACTTCGCAGCCGAATGAGTGAAGAGACACTTGATTATTGTATGCGCATATGTATTGAAGGTCCTGATCACCTATCTGATGAAAATTTAGAGGCAGTATTGGAGCATTATAAAGGAATGAAAATTAGAAAAATCAATTTGTGAGCGACCCTTTCATGTTTTACTAACGATAGAAATCTTCATTATTAAGAATTAGATTAAATGTTTGGTGTTTACTTCAAGGTTGTAATATTTTGATAATTGGGTACTAAGGATTTCAAAGCTTCTCCCCAAATTTAACATCCTAAATAGAACCCTGCCATGGGTTATGCCCATTTAATATTTTCTGACCCATTCTGACCCATTATGTATTTCATTATTAGGAGCAATTATAATGTAAGTATTTAGTGTAACACAATAGTTAAATCAAGTTGTTTTTATATCCTTCCAACACAACAGAGACAGCTTCGATAGTTTCTGGCAAGATTGCATTCCGTTGAGATGTTACGATAAGCCGAGCATTAAAGGCACTAAAGTGTCTCTCGCTTTCGGATGAGGATGCCTGAATTACCAATAGTCTCATGGCAATTATTGATAATAATGGAAACCTAAATTTATTCTGCTTCCACCAATCAAGGGGATAAAAACTCTCACTTGTAGCATTCCAAACATTTAGTATAATGACCACCTCTATTAACTCGATTAAGAAGGTTTTCTAATTGACAAATAACTCTTAAGCCTACATTGTAGATAATAAAATTTTGATGGGGTCATGACCCACTGACCCATTTGCAGCTCTGCTCTGCGACCTCTTAATTTCTTATTTCTTACATATTTAACATGGGTACACAAAGTTAACGTCTGTTTTGTTATTGATACAGGGGCATTCAATATATACTAGTCACTGTATATTTTAATGAAATAGCAGTTCTAAGCTAGTATTTCTCAGTGCAATTATATAGAACCATATTTCAACTTTCTAACAAAACTTAGGGAGAGTTGATCACTTAATTATTTCCTAAGTTTCAGTTATTTTTAGAAACCTACATTTTCTCCTTTACATTTTTCATGGCTTCTTGTCCAAATTTTTCGGAACTTGAACAACGAACGTACATCAAATTTCGCACCATTCTCGAAATCCCTCCAAAGTCTATTTATGACGAGTTGGCAACGATATGTGGAGAAGATACTTTATCGTATTCAACTGTCAGAAGGTGGGTGAGCCTATTTAGGGAAGGTAGGACCTTTGTCCAAGACGCCCCTCGTCCTGGAGCACCAAAACTGGCGACCAACAATGACAAATTGAGTGAAGTAAAGGAATATGTCGAGTCTTTTCCGCATTCTTCGGTTGAGGAGGTAGCTAACTATGTTGGCATTTCAACGGGAAGTGCACACACAATTCTGAAGGCGGATTTAGAACTGAGGAAGGTCCAAGTACGATGGGTACCACATTGCTTAACTTTTCCACCAAAGGCCGCGAGACTCCAAATGGCTAAGGAAAACCTTGATTTTATGAAGGAAGTGACCCTAGGCGGTTATTAGAGATAGTAACAGGAGATGAAACATGGATACAATTCAAACCACCGATCAGAAAGCAAGATGGCAGGGTATGGCTAAAGAAGGGAGAGGTACCCCAGCTGTTTGTGTATCCGACTTCCGTGCCCCGAAGGTCTTGTACTGCATATTTTTCGATGGCCTAAGTCCTGTAGCCCAAATCCCTGTTCCCAAAGGTCAGACACTCACAGAACAATTTTACGCAGATGTGGTGTTGCCTGAGGTCGAAAAACATTATCTTAAGCGTCGTCCAAAGACTGGAACTCGTGGTCTCAAAATTTTGCACGATAATGCTAGACCGCATAAATCTTTGGCTGTAAGGCAAAAAATTAAAGATATGGGTATGCACGAAGTTCCACATCCACCTTACTCCCCTGATATAGCCCCATGTGACTTCTGGCTGTTTAGAAAACTCAAAGATAACCTCTCCGGATGCGAATTTGAGGATCGGCTCAGCCTCGGTCGGGCAATTTACAGATACCTTGAAGTCATTCCCAAGGATGAGTACAGAAAGATATTTGAAAATTGGATTAAAAGGCTAAATTCAGTTGTAGCGTATAAAGGAGACTACTTTGAACATTCATAGCAAAAATTACCAACTTTACACAAGTATCTATAGTGTTAGATGGTATGATTAGTATTTATTGAATGCCCCTGTAAGTAGCAAAAAATTGATTCATTTACAGTATAGTTTATTTTTCAGTATCTGTCCCAAATATTTGTGCAAAGATGTCGCGAAACTTGTCAATTTGAATAGCCTAAAGTTTGAACTGGATCAATGTTACCCTCCCGAAAAGTGCCATCCCAGGAGAAATTAAGAAAAGTACTGAACTAAAAATGGCTGGATAACCACTGAATTACGCTGGCAAAAGTTGTCGGATCAACAGCAGTCGATTGTCTTATCACATTCTATAATAGGTATGAGCACAAAATTGATGCTATTCGACTAACTAATCAGATGTCTGAGATAGATATGTTTCTTTCAACCTATACATATATTGTCGACAATAACTGGTCGTTGTTTCTCTCTACCTACTACTTGTACTTGGTGTATTTTGGCGCGATTTTTAGTTACTGAACAGGTTTTGATCAAAGTATTTAATGAACGAGCAGATTTCAACTAGTTGTTTACTTTATATTCATAAGAATATAAATATGTATACATGTAGAGTAGAGTCTCACCAAACGAACACGGTTAAGGAGTGACTCTGGATAAGATATGGAGTACAAATTTGTACACTTTATCAGCCCCTTCAATGCCTTTTCAAAATAAATTAGTTCGGATAATACGTACTCCAGATAAGGAGTATGGATTTTGCCAACCCCTCGTGTACGGATTGACGAGAGTCTACTGTAATTAACTCAAAAGAGTGAAAATCGAAATCAGCATACTCGATACCCTAATGTAATAATTGTTTAGCTTTCCTATATCGTCAATAGAAGGATATTTTATGCCTATATCATATACGCAGATCGTCTTCCCCTAGTATACCGACACAAGATGGACAAACACACGCACAAACATACATTCACCCCCACAATAATTGAGTTTTATGCCTATTCGGTTATTATGTTATTTGCGTTCACTATTTGAACTGTGGTGGGGAAATTGACATTGGAATAGTGGCAGGCTTGCTCCTGGTTGTTGTAAGGATGTCTGACTACCTCATATTGTTGGATTGGGTCTTTAGAATTTGACATCCACTTGTTGAATGTGATTTTGATAGGAAGTTATGAATATTGCGTATAATTGTTGTTTGCCATAATTGGTACTCCTTGGACCAATTATCCAGCCAGCACCACTTATGGCCGGGCATATCTGGTCCAGGCCATCTAAAGCGTTATAGTACTCGATTGTAGTATAATTGGTTGTAGATCGAATTAATTCTATTTTTGGTGCGACGAAAAGTCCGTGTGATGAAACGTTCATGCGGCAAAATGTCCATGAGACAAAATGTCAGCAACGAAATGTCGGTCATTCCTTTATAAGCACAAGAAACATTCAGAAAGTTGATTAGAAAGAAGCATTAATACAATTTTAAGGTCAAAATGCCAATGTATAAAGAATATAGAAATATACAAACATTATATTGAATATTGTGATATACTTAGTCTAAGGACAACTGATTTTACTCATAATTGCATGGAGATAGCATAAACATAACACATTAACAAACTTACTCTGAATAAAGTGACCTATAAATATCATAGAAATTAGAGATATATCCATATTCCATGAAATTAGAGAGAATTCTAATACGAATTAGTTTCAGAGAAATGATAATCAAATTCTTGAAAAAGAGATTGTTCTCTTTGTGATATCAATTGGCGATTCTTGGGTAAACTAAGTACCGGTTGCTCATTAGTGAATTCCTCGTCGAAATTACTTACGTCATATCGATCATTAATACTAGGCTTGAATGGGGGTTGGACAAGTTTGTTTAGTAGAGAATCCCAGTTTATACCATTAACTCTAAAGAAACTTTGCTTTTTAATATCTTCAGCATCCTGTACGGTTGAACCTAGTCTACGTTCTGGATTTCTTCGTAAGAGTCTTCGCATGATAGTTATAGCTTCGTTAGAAAGAAACCTTGGATATTTAACATTATCATTCACGATAGAATCAAACACCTCTTCTTCAACCTCCCCAGGAAACGGTGACTCTCCCACGAGCATTTCATAAATCAATACTCCAAGTCCCCACCAGTCTACTGACCTTGTATATGATGTTTCAGTTAGCACTTCAGGTGCCAAAAATTCTGGGGTACCACAAAACGTGCTGGTGTGTGAATCATACCACATACCCTCTTTGCAAAGGCCGAAATCTGCAATTTTTAGATAACCGTTTTCATCCAGGAGTAAGTTATCCAATTTTAAATCCCTGTAGACAATTCCCTTAGAATGAAGATAATGTAATCCAAGAACGACACAAGAGGAATAGAAGCATGCCCGAGGTTCAGAAAAAACATCAGAATGTATGTGTAGCATTAGGTCACCTCCACTAGCATATTCCATTACAAAGCATACGTGGCTCTCAGTTTGAAAACAAGAAATTAAATTGATCAGAAATGGGTGTTTCACCTCATTTATGGTTTGAAAAATTCTTCTTTCCGCCATCAGAGAATCGACCTCTTCACGGGCAATAATATCTCTCTTCTTTAACGCTTTGAGAGCGATCAATCCTTGGGTATCTCTATCTTCGCATAGTAATACTTTCCCAAAATGTCCTCTTCCAAGTACTGCTAGAAATTTATAATCTTGGGATGTTTTATTTGTCTTAGTGAGACCACAAGGAAAAATTTCCGGAGATACAATTTGCCTGCTTAGAGGCTTATGGATTGTATCGATATTAGAATTATCGTGAGAAGCAGATATTACTGAATCGGAAGATATTTTACTATTATCATTATTCTTTGCTCCTTGAGAATTAATAGTAGCTTTAGAGGAAGCCGGATTAGTAGTATCTGTAATTTTAGAATGATTAGATAGTTCATTGGGATATGAAATTGGCATATTGCAATCAACTAATGCTTGTTTAACTTCATTCAATAAGTTAGAAGATTCAAAAGGAAAAGGAGGAGTGAGAAACTGTTCAGATGTAGGAAATTCTTGTAGAGTAGTGTCAGAATAAAGGTCATTTTCTTCATGTGAGGTATTGGCATCAGAAATTAGAGGCATACTAGTTGATTTTGTAGAAACATGATAAGAATTAGATAGTGGCGTAGTTTTAAGATTCTCATTATTAACAAACGGATGCATGTCAAATGGGGAAGAGACGACATTATGATCATGATAGAATATTTTGGGTGAAGATTTGAATTCACTACCTTCTAAAACACTATTTGTAAAATCAGTAGACATAATCCTAGAAGGTGTATTTGGACTACTCTTTGCATGATGGTTAGGTGTATTAATTTGCAAATCTAACGACTCAGAAAAGGAAGAATTTGAAAAAGAGGTATCTGGAATGCGAAGAGAACTGATACCATTATCTCTAATCATTCGTGCCCAGGCAGCAACATTAGTATTCATTTCATTCGGTCTTAAAAAGTTTCCGCCTCTGCCCTGTCCAACAGGGAAAAGCTTTTGCCGTTTCAATTTAATCTTGGTTCTTCTTTCTGTCCTTGGAGGTTGGTAGAATACTTCAGTGATCAAGATTCCTTCAGGTTCCAATTCAAAACATTGTGTTCCACTAACAGAAGGGACTAGAAAATCTTCAAGTTTCAAGATAATCAGCCCACACATGACATTCCCATCTTTACAAAATATTTCGATGAAAAGCTCTGTATTTTTGTCTAAATCAATTTGAAATAACATATCCCATGAACGACTGCTAGGTATTTTCCAATCAGTTTCTCCAACCAATATTTTGCCATCTAACTTGAGTTTAGCCATTATTTCATTGCTATCTAAATTGTCATTTCGTGAAAATGTGAGCGAACGCTTATCTTTTTGAGATTTTGATTTAATTCTAGAAGGAAAAGTTTCTTTACCAGGAAAAGAAGAAGAAAATGGAACGTTATCATTACTCAGCGAGCTGTCTGTTGAGGCAGATATAACACCACCTTGGGCAGTTTGTGAATAGAGAGTGCGATGGAGTGGAGCTTGCCAAATACCTTCTACTCCCAAAAGTCGAAAATTTAATAAACCAGTTATTGCATTAGCCTTAGAAAATTTTGTTGACAAAGTAGAATTTAATGAAAGGTCAGAAATATTTAGTTCAGGATGTTCTGCGACTCTTTGATCAAGTGATAGCTTCAACAATCGCAATCGTTCATCACAAGCTATAATAGTATTACGAGTGGCATTTAAGTCCCGTTTATTCACAGGCCTGGCCTTAAGAAGGGTTTCTGCACCTGCTTTAAGCCTTGTTTCAATATCAATTCGATTTTTCAATTTTTCTATACGAGAATGAGTTGTCGTAAGAGAACGTTTATCAATTGAGGCAAAGAAAGAATTTTCTGGCTCATAAATTTGTCGAATATCGCATTTTTCAACGAAATCATTGTTAAATTGGGTTTTTACCCTAACTATACGCATTCGTAAGACTTCAATTTTTTTCTTGGAATCGGTTAGCATAAGCTGAGCTCTACGTAATAGTTTTCTATCTTTAGATGGACCAAATTCATATATTCTGATCATATTTTCAGCTCCAATTTTTACTTTATTTTCAATATGTAATTGCTTCTGCAACTGATTAATCTTGCTATCGATCCCATAGGAATGAGTGTTAGATGGTGAGATCGCACCGTCGGTGATATCTTCGGGTTCATCAGGAACTTGTGCATTAAGTTCTTCAATCTTGCTACTCAATAGAAGTAGCTTGTCATTAGACTTTCTGACTATATCTTGAACAGTGTTCCTAGTTTTTCTATCCTTACTTACGCGAAGGAGATTCTCGGCGCCCTCTTTAATTTTTAACTCCCTCCTAAATTCCAACTTAATACTTTCCTTCAAAGTATCCAAGTCATTTTCAGTAAAGGAACATAGATCTAATGCCATCGAGGTGCTAAAATAATAGGGAGAAAATATTGGTAAAAGAGAATTGAAGAGAGACATTGAAAAGTTGATAAATACAATGTAAAGTGCAGAGGTAAGTAAATAAAAAATTATGAAACAAATCTTGAATAATTACGAGCCGGGTGAAGACAGTTTATAATCACAAGCGGGTGTCGATTGCTAGGTCGGTGCGGGACAGCTTAGTGCCTCAGGTTAGCTTAAGTATTAAATAGCTAAATTTGTTGATGATTTTGGTCACTATGCGAACCGGTATCATAATCGGGACTATGTGACTAGGAGAAAAATTTTATACTATATAATCTATGTTCTATCCATATTCCATTTAATGACCTTCTGTCATAATACAGGAGCTGGTACGTGGCTTTAGGTTAGTAATCAGGGCTCTTTATGCCTCTGGTATTTAGAAATTCTAGAATTTAGGACAATTTGAATTTTTTGTATAGTCATGATGGCGTAATAATCCATATTGAGACGGGATTTGGTCAAAATCATGACGTAAAGATTGGTAAAATGAGGGTTACCTGTGATTCAATTTTCAAACGTGAATCATGTATATTGTCTGAGCGGTGCTAACAATTTGATTATTAAAATCCAAAGGTGACAAATGACGTCATAATTTCGTCATGGTTGTGGATTTTCGTCCAAACTCGATAATGTCCGAGCCAGGTCCAAAATACCCCTGTATTCCAAAATCAGCATTGTGGGTATTGAATCACAGGCACTCCTCAATTTGCCAAATGTCCTGACGTTAGGATTCTGACCAAAAGCAAACTCATCATGGGATGATTATGTCATCATGACTGTACAAAAAGATTTGAAATTTCCTAAATCCCAAGACACGAAGTGCCGAGATTACTAACAAAAAGCGACATAGCATCTCCAGTGTCACCACAGCATGACATTCAATGTTATTTGGATTAACCATGGATAATAAAATCTTCAAATTTTGACTATTCTGTGAATTTGAGGTAAGTAGTGCAGAGTATATTCTGTTGCGTAGCGACCAATAACATTATGAAATAAAACTGTTTAATAGTTAAGCATACTGAGGCACCAAGCTGTCGCGGAGCCGCCTAGCAAGCGAAGAGCGCTAGTATATAAATATATATATACATACATATAGATTAATTGTGTTTTAATAGTATAGAGACACAGTTTCAAAACTGGGATTTAAGGGCAAGTGTACTATGGATTCTTACTAATTATGGCTGAATTCGAACATACCACCTTAGTCAAACTATTCTATGTCGCGGCCCCAAAATTTCTTCGTCACAATTCCACGGACCCTTGCATTTGGTCTCATTTAGTAAATACAATTTGTTATAATTATTATTGTATTATATCAGTGTTATCAATTAACTCATCTTCATCAGATTCCGAAATGTCTTGACCGTCTGTATGGAGTCTATTACTCTTAGTTAGGTAAGTATCCAATTGTCTTCGCTTTCGTTTGGCCATAAAGTTCTTTTTCAACGATACCAAATTAAGAACTAAAATAATCATAGATGTTTGAAAGGGGCGCATGCGTTTGTCCGGATTTATAGTAAGCAACTGTCAGACTGAAGTATGCATTTGTTCAAATATAGTAAGGCCTGAATGAAGGAAACTGGGAGGGACTAATACCAGGTAAAAGCCTTGGGTTCAGTACAAAGTGAGAATGAAAGCCACAACCTGTACAACAAGTATACTAATAACTAATGACAGTATATCCTATACTGTGATTTGTAGTGATAAAATCTCCTTAATCAGAGCCATATTTACAACATTTGCAGCCTATCTAGTTAAATGCGGCACTGGAACAATTAAATCGCCACTAAATTCGAATAGAAATCACAGGAAGTCAATTCCCCAAAGAAAAATGGGAAAAATCCCAATCCACAATTTAAGCAGGAATAATCCATAATACGAGAAATAGTTCATCCTGAGAGCAATGTGAATTGAAATACTGAATCGACATAATTCTGGTATACTGAAGACGCTTTGAGTATATGTCATCTATCAATTATTAGTGACAAAATATCATATGAATGATAATGCTCACTTCTGTCAGGCAATGCATACTACAAAATTCGGACAATTGCAGCTCTCCCATTAGCAAAGGTACAATCTATTTAAACAATATCTATTGAAGTTCTACTTATTCTTAACACAGGATGATTGTTGCATTTAACGCTGCAAAAAACTTTTCCGTAAATCACTTTCCAAAACCGTTCTGTTGCCCCTTTGCAACCGCCTCAAAAAATCGTGTGACTCACGGCTAAGCAGTGAGAGTTGGCATCCCTGAAAATCTTTAACGTTGACTGAGTCAGAATCAGTCGAGTACCAGATTCGTATCTGTATGCCGACAATGATACTCAAATTTGCACAAAATCAATAGGTTACCCTCCAAAAAGTGTCATTAAAGGAGATTTCTTGTAAGAAAATTACCAGGACAGAAATTTTTGGATAAACCCTGCTATAGAATTTTATACACTAAGGCAATGGCTCTCTCTTGTTTTTAAGGACCATTACCCTGGACTTTGAATATTTTAAATAATTGGAATATTGCCTTTCAGTGCTGTTCTAAAGAACTATAATGCATTTTTGTTATACATAAATAATCTAGGACCACCAAATCGAATTTCAATGAATTATTTAATTAATCAATGATAAAATCACAAATCATTAAGAAGACAGTACTAGAAAAGTACGTGTATACCCAATCAATAGATAAGAACGACAAATGATTCTTTAATCGTTTGATTTGATTGATATTATGTACTCTTCGTTCTCTCATTCGCTGAGCTACAATCCAGTGGAATCTGCAGGGCCGTAGCATCCCACACAGCCAGTTCAGCCAAGGCCAGACCCGATTTTACTATAACAATATTAGTTCTATTGCTGAACCTATTTAACACTTTTCTTTTTAACTAAAACCGTTAATAGACTAAGCTTTCAGGAAAGATTGTAATTTTATATTTTTCCTCACTCGGCTCTGATTAAAATCCATAAAATAGTTACTGTACGACATAATATGCTTACTGAGACCATATAAATTTCAATTCTTGATCTAAATTTTATTTCAACAAGGATACTAAGTGAGCTTTAACAAATAAATTTTAACTAAGTAAGAACCATAGGATATTATCCATGACATTGTCCTTAAATACCCCATCTTATTTTGATCGTTTATGGCCAAATTATTTAAATATTTTAATAATTTGAAGAGCCAAAGGTGTTGAAATCTTTTTCTATTTCGAATGGAGTACAATTATTGTATAATATATTAATAGATCTCTATGATAATATCATAATGTGGGATAAAAGTGGCAGACTCACTTCAAAAGTATATATGCACACCCCACAGTGATTGTTCTTGTATCCTGAATGTTTCATCCCTTATTCTATTATATTTTACCTGTACATTGCTCATGGATTAAAAACAATAATATACGAATTCAATACTAGGCCATGGACCCTATACTAAAGTATAGTCTTATCAATTATGATATTACATTGATTAGTTATTATGAAATCAACTCATATTATGGTACCTATAGTTTTAGTCCTTACTATTTGGCTAATTTTTAACCAAGTTACTTTTCAAAATCTCTCAAATCTAGTCACGAATTAATTTATTATCTTCTGTAGGACTAAACTTATCTAATGACCCGTAGTCTATGCAAAATATGCCTTGTGTAGTGAATGTCATGTGGTCTCAGAATCGTTTACACTTGAAAGCATACTCATTCGCTTTGAAAGACAGATGCCTTCAAATATCCTCTTCAATTTCTTTCGGACCAAGAACCTCTATACCGAATTATACAAACTGTACTAGTACTTGCCCAAAAATAAAGGCGGTCATTGAATACATCAAACATTCGAGAACGTGATAAATAATCAAGAACACCATTCTTTGCACGGTTACAAACAATCCAATTCCGCTTACATTTTCCAAGGATATCAGAGCAGTGGTGGCGCACCGGGGAGGGGGCGAACATTCGGTCGCCCCAAAAAAATATTCCAAAGTTTTGATGAAACAATTATTCTAAGGGTGAAGCAAACCTACAATTTCCATTAGTGTATTCTTGTTTTGCTCATTTTATGATTAAGTTTTTCCAGCAAAGGTAGTAGGAAAATACTGGTTTCGGCTGTTATTTATAATGAAAGATTTTGGTATTTTCACAGTATTTACTTATAGGAGAGCGGCTCAAACAACCACACATAATCCATTAAAATACACATCGTAGCACCATTAAAAACGATGTACCGCCCATGTTTGTATGAAAATATAGATAATAAAGTCTTATAGTCCAAACGTCCAATTATAGTGATAAAAATATACGACTGTATTTCGAGAATACACCAATCAGAGCATCGTATATTGGATCGTGATTGGATCGTAGAAACTTTTAGAATTTAGGATCGACCAGGGAACGCCGATGATAATTTCAGCAAGGATCTGGGGCAAGTTCTTGTTATTGAGGATCTTCTCATGCCCTAGTTAAAAGTAGTCATATTAGATAAACCTTTTGAGGTTTATTATTCTGAATATTTAGCAGTAGAAAGTTCTTCTAGTCCCCGAATGTTGGGGATGATTCTATGTAACACCTCATCCCACAGCAGTATTTCGAGGTTTACGCTTATGCTAGAGCTTATAAGTGTCAGTAAAACAATTTGATCCCTGTGCATTGTCAGCCACTATGACAGTCTTCCCTAGAAGAAATTCCTAGCGCCGCCACTGCAGGGAAATCGCAAGGAATTTTGACCTAGGGGGCGAAGAAATTACCAGGGGGCACGAAGTTACCGAGAGGCAGGACGATGGACAAAGTGTTTCACTGATTTAGCAGGAGCTGGAGAACATAAGCCCATATAATAAATCAAAATAGACATGCGAGCAGAGTAATCGCTTTCCTAGATAAAAGCTCGAAAAAACTTTGTTGATTAATTTAGTAAAAATTGTCAAGGTCACTTGAGATTACTTATGCGCAACAATCAGAAACAAAAATCTACCCAGTGCTCTCTCTAAGCCATTTTGTAATCTAGCCGGCCGGTGACAACTAGATTTGACACGCAAAAATGGCCGATTAAATCACATAATTTAGCCGACATCATCCGTTCGGTTATCAAAGACAATACAATTATATAGCATAACATAATTGATAAATACATTCTTAGAGGTTGAATATATACTTTATTCATTAACATCACTCAAAAATTTCATTGGAACAATTCAAAATTTTCAGAAGACTTAGAATTTACATAATTATGCTATGCTTCGTGATTACAAATTAAGTTCACCATGTACATAGGTGTTTGTCAGTCAAGGGCGCCGAACTTTCTAAAACTTGAATAATTAGGGGGCTCGCACATATAATATCTATGAGCTCTATGTTGCACCAGGCGAGAGTGAGTTCCCATGTCCCCTGATTCAGATCCTATGATTCCAGTATATGCGTCAGAGCCAGTCCTTCGAAATTATGAGAACTTACAAACGTCCAGTGGGAAACGCTTTTGGAATTCAATCAGGGGACTATAGTTAGACATCCGCTATCAGGTATCGTATAAACTACATTGCCTAGCTTGCTGAAGTTTTACATATAAGCAAATGCACTGTATAGCCGCTTATTTACATAACTCTGTCATAAAATGGGTACCAAGCATGAAATTCTCCTCTTACACACAGAATTTCGTTGGCCCTCAAAAGGAAAAGTGTCGCAGCGGTTCTATGAATTGAGAAACGAATTGAAAGAGTTTGTTACAAGCAAGGTAAAAGTGAAATGGTGGAACTACTGACTAAAGAAGAACAGATATCAAGAATTGCATACAAGGTTGATGTATTTCCGATCATAAAGATACTAAATCTCTCACTTCAATGTCCAAACGCAATTGTACAAGATCACGTAGAAAAGATAAACAATTTCTAATGAAACTGGGCATTTGCCTAACCCAAAATCCGCAAAGTTTAAGAGAATCAAAGTCATCTTTAGAACATTAGTGGTTAATAAACTCTAAGAATTCGTCTTGACAATTTTCAGAAACCTTTTCAACATTGAAGAAAATGTATTTAGAGTCAAAAGATGTGAAGTGTGTGAAATATTTAGGAAATAGCGTGATATTTCATTTCTCAGGGTATTCACATGTTTTACCAGCAACAGTTGGAAGTCTTTATCCAAAGGTAGTTCTCTTGTCTTTCTTGCCGGTATATATTCAGTGGGAACATATACAAATTACTTTGTAAGATTATATATATCAATAAATCCAAGCATCCAGTTTTATCAGAAATTGTCTTACGAACCCTTATGCCTTTTCCAATCACATACATCTGTTAGACTGCATTTTCCACTCTTCTTACTATAAAATCGAAGTCAAGATATCGGCTCTGTTTTGCAAAGTTCAAACCAATCGAAGATGGTTGGTGAAATTCCATTGCTTGACAAATAATTCTCCCTTTGCGAAACTTGATATCTAGCCTCCATATGTAGCCACACCGGTTTCTAATTAGAAATGTCGTAATCAATATTTTCTGATCCAAGTTCGACTTTGTTGAACAAAATTCTCAAAAAGATACACATGTAGGTTATTAGAACCCTAGTATGCTTACCGAATCTTTGATATCAAAGGGGCCCCAATCTTTCCAACAACTTGAACGCTAGAGGAGGGGACTCGCACAAATTTTTTTGTAACCAAATGAGAGGGGGGAGCTCGAGCCTCCCCAGCCTCCTTGTTCAGCGCCTACGTTTGGTATTTCTACCAACTCATCGGCTTGTTTTTAATTTTAAAAGTTTGTATTGTTATGACCCCATAAATGTAAATAATTTACAGTGTAAAATTTTCATTAACCCATAAACGCCAAACATTTTCCTTGTAATATATATTGGTTTGAATTTTGTGATTGTATACAGGAATATTATGGTATTTAACGCAATGGTTTCGATTGTTCACAACCAGCGCATTTTCCCAGGTAAATGTATTACAGATATGTATTACAGCTTTTTAGAATATCATGTTCACTCCAAAATTCAGAAATCTTTGGAAATGTGCCTATTTCTTTGCTTACTAAGCAGTATTTAATAAAATTGCTCGATTTTTGATGTCATGTACAAAGTTAAATATTGCATCTTAAATTTCAAGGTCAATATATGATATGATCTAGAGAGGTTTTACTCAACATAAAATTTGTCATGATAAAGTTGGTACTCTCTTGAGTTATATTAGCGACAATGTATGGCAATTATTTGCCATTACCTACCTATTGGTCGAAAACCTTCAATGATATAAACAATCATTATTGCCAATTTATAGTACAGTGGAACCCCGCTTAACGGCCACCCCAGAATAGCGGCCACCCCGATATACCGGCCACTTTTTAATGTCCCGTTTAATATACTATAGAATATAGTTTCTTTCCAAATGTTTCACAATTACGACCGTTTTCTCGGTCCCGAGTGTGATGGTATTTCCGGGGTTCCACTGTATATGCTCAATTTCCTATACCCTTTTATAATACATTTTGATCTGATATACGAGGATTATTGCTTAGACATCAATTATGCCATCTATGCTCATATTCGGGATTGTTCATATTGTGCTTTTTTCATTGTTCATTGTGTGCTTCTATTCAGGATGTTCAGAATGTGTTTTGCAGAATTGTCACATGTAAGAATGGATTTTTTCCTATTATATATCATGAAATTTATAACTGGATTGAGTTGCCTTTGGAAAATCCTTAAAAATGGATATAGTAACAGGAAATGACAGCACTGGACTAGAACGACTTAGCATCAACCAAGACCAGAAATATACACACAGCATCTCTCTATCGTCACCAGAGGCGCTACACTACATCTAGAGGGGGCTGACAATATTTGGGACACACCCAAAGTCCCCCTAGACAATAATCCGATCAAAAAATTCTTACTTTCAATTCAGCAGAATTCTGCAAAATTCATTCTGACAAGTAAAATCTACAAATGTCTATTCTGACATTTGACAATTTTACAAAAGCATTCTGACATGTAAAAATTTTACAAAAGTATATTCTGAAATGTTAACATTCATTATTCTGACATTTGACAACTCCCAAATTCTGACATGCAGCTTGCCCTTATAAGTAGATAATGGCAAATAGTTGTCATCCATGGTCACTAGTATAACTAAAGAACGTGCCAACTTTATCTTGACAATTTTTATATTTTGGATACATCATCTCTAGATCTTCTCTTATCCTTGAAATTAAAGGTGCGATAAGTAACGTTGTTCATGTCATCAAAGATGGAACAATTTCCGCTAAACAATGCTTACTAAGCAAAGCAAGTGGCAAATTTGAATTCTTTTGCATTTTCTGGATGAAAGCATGATATTCTACATATTTATAATACATTTACTTGGGCGAAAATGCACTATTTGTGCGATATCGAAACCATTCAGTAAAACAACAATATTTCCGTACAAGTATATATCCCCAGTCCAAAACTTTGATTTAGATGGTAGGCCTTAAACCGAGTAGGTTATGAATCAACATGCTCGATGACTCACTATTCTTTGCTGTTGAAACGCAATTTCTGGCATCCTTGTTGAAATATATTCCAAAGGTTATGAGTATGATTTATCATGTGATGTATCTGTGAATTTAGAACTTAGTAGCTCTGAAACTCTCAAAATTAACATGCCAACCACACTCTCTAATATGTCTTTGAATTATATAGCAATATAATGGTGTCTAAATATGAGTATTCACCAAAATGTGGCAAAGATTCGTACCCAGGTGCAATCTTCACCCGAAATAATGTGTACATATTTTGATATTAAACGGATACTTAGACTTAGAAATGCAACGCGAACTTACCAAAGTACGTGCATATGCTACAGATCGTACATGACATCAGCGCATCTCCCTATAGGAGTTGTAAAATACACTCTGAATTATATTTCGTTGAAATGTGGCCTTAAGCTAACCTGGAGCACAAAGCTGTCGCGCAACGACGTAGGAAGCGAACCGTATTCTATTATAACTCAGTTAATCTGTAAATGTGTCTATATATACAGCAGAATCTCATTAATGCGTACACGAGCATACCTTAGAAATTTGTACATATCCGGAGTATGTATTACCCGGAACAAAATCAATTTATTAACCTTAGTAAGGACCTTATTTTGTGTAAATAGTGTTGGTATTATCCGGTAACTTACTTATGGGTTCTAGTGTATATGTTTGTATGGCCAGAAATGATTGAAGAGACTGGAAGACCACCAGTGCTGAATTTTTGGCATACCGGAGTATTTTGGGCCTGGCTCGCACAGTGGGTTAATGATGGTCTATTAATAGTTTCTATATTATTAATCCCAATTGTTCTTTGTCTGTTTGTTTGTCCATTGAATACCTCGAGGACCAATGCGGACGAGTTCATCGCGAAGCTACGAGCCAAAGGCTCGTTCGAGTTTAGATCAGGGGCCGGCAAACCTCCCCGCCAACGGGCCAAAATAGACCAATTGCATAAGACTGCGGGCCAGATGGAATGCCTTCGAAAAATCGTTTAGATTTTAGTAATTAATCGATTGATTAAGTACCATTAATAGACAAGTATTACGTGATGAGATTTAGAATATCCATTTGTTATGACATATATTTTGCATTGTAAAATTAGACGTACAGAAATATTGATGTTAATGTTAATGTGATGGATGATGCTGCCCTACTTTAGATAGCGCCTCTATGTGTGGTTTTAGGTTAGAGGTTGCCAATCGTAGCACACTGTCTAGGTGATTTTCGCTTAACTGTATTCGCAACTGCTTTTTACGTATTTCATCTTCTAGAAGAGTTGTTCACAAACGTATCTACTCCCGAAGAGAACTGCAACTTACTTTGCATGTTTCATAGTGAAGGAAATCTTTGAGGAGTTATATAATGTTGATAGAATTCGAGTAAAGGTACATCTCGAAATCTTGATCTGAGCTCACTCGAACTTTGGAGCTCAATCAGTTCCATTTGTAAATTTTCTGGGGCGTCACATATTTCAACATCAAATACGGCGGCAAAGTAGCTAAAATACTTACGATGCTTATCCATATCTGCGAATCGAGTGTTAAACTGATCTTTGAGATCAGATATGAATTCAGCGTAACAAGAAACATCATATGGCTGGTGTGAACGAAGTATAGGAAAATGAATACAATTACTCTCTTTCAATTGAAGCTCCCATAGTTGTAACTTAACTTCAAATGCATAAATGTGTTCATAGAGGACATTGATGAACTGGTTCATTCCTTGTATTTCAAATTTAGCATATTTAAATGATTAGTGATATCCACCAGAAAGGCAAAATCAGTCATCCATTTCGCATCACTGAGCTCTGGAACTTCCATCCCTTTTTCCTCAAAAAATTCGTCAATTCAGCTCTCAACTGGTAAACTCTTTGCAACATTGCACCTTTACTTAACCAGCGCACTTCGCAATAATATAACAAATCGCCATATTTGCTGTCTATCTCTTCTAACATATGCTGAAATTGACGATGATATAATCCTCTTGCACACACAAAGTTCACAATTTTTATGACTACCCTCATTACTTCCTGCATCTTCAGAGATTTTGCGCACAAGGCTTCGAGATGGATTATACAATGTGTTTTTACCAGTTTCTTTCAATGCCAGCATTTCTCATTTCTTTTTCTATCAAAGAAACTGCTCTCTTCACCTTTCCGATCATAGCTGGAGCACCATCTGTCGTTACCCCACAAATATTACTTAGATTTAAGCCCAGGCTACCTACGACACTCATGATTCCTTGGAATATATTCTCACCAGTAGTGGTATCCTTTAGTGAAACCAAACTTGCCAATTCTTCTGTAATGTCAAATGTTACATTGATTCCACTCACAAAAATTGCAACCTGAGCAATATCAGTTGCATCAGTGTTCTCATCAAGTGCAATTGCATATAATTCAAATTGTTGAGCATGCTCTTGTAATGTTGTTCTGATATCTGAAGACAAATCTTCAATTCTTCGGGTAACGGTTCTTGCAGACAGACTAATCTTACCAAAAAGATCTCTTTTTTCTGGACATATAATATCAACCACATTTAGAAGACACTCCTTCACAAATTCACCATCAGTGAAAGGTTTCATGCGTTTCCCAATGAGTTCGCTAACAGCGAAACTAGCACGTGTAGTATTTTTTAACTCAGAAGTATGCTGTAAAATTTCACTCTGTTGCTCAGTTAAAGACCTTTGGAGGGATTCGATCTTATTCCTTCGCGCGGCACCGAATTCAAATTTTTGGAGTGGGGCACACCCCACCCTGTCTGGTGATCGACTGAAGTAACTCTAACTTGATGGGGTTGCTGGCAACCCCACTTGCACTTCCTGCATTCGCACTGCAGCCCCAAGAGGAAATGCTAGCTACGCCTCTCCGTCCAACTATGTATTCATCAGGAGTGTTATCTTAGCATCTGATTCAGCAGCCGATTCAAATCCCCAATAAAACACCTTTTTCTCAAAGATTATTGGTTCTATTTTGAGAATAACCATACCAGTGTAATGAAGAGAGTTGGTACATTCCATATCATCACTCATAATCACCAAATTTTACACGATGAGTAAGCAATTTGTGCATTCCATTTGGTCGAGGTTTTTTATTAATATCTCCTCAAATAATTGTGATAATAACTTATCATTTTTAATCATATTTACATTTCACTTGGTACATTATGTATATCCAATTTGAAATTATAATAATTATTTTTGAAAAAGTTCTGACACCCGAACTTCACATAGGAATTACATAGACGACCAGTTTGTACAATCAATAATGAAGTATGTATGACATTACAGCGTACGTAAATTTTGATATGGATTTAGTATCATTTCACTTCTATAGTTCCAATTCTATTGTGGTTTCTAGATATTAATCAGAAGATATTTGAAATATAATAAATAATACAATACCATTGTAATGACAGTTATCAAACATTATACAAAACATTACTTTTTGAATAGAAAAGAGTAAACGAATCGAAAAGTATTACAAGATACTAATTAACCAGATATTACAGTTTGTCTGTCTATCTCTTGTGTAGTGAACTGATTGATGAACTAATGAGAAATACTGATGAAATTCCCATGTATATTAGGACAGGCTAAACCTGAAACAGGTGGTACTATTTATACAAATCTTTACAGCTATATAAGGAAGAGTAACAAATGTCTTGACCAGATAAGATTTGAAGAGACGATCAACACTTCGATTTGTAATTATAAATGCCAGAATGGTAAGAGAATCGAGGGTTAACTCCAGGACATGGGTCTCCAAATGAATCCTCAAAAAAATAGATAGTTTCTTCTTTCTGATTCAAATTTGTACAAATTGTAAAATAAACGTTTGTACGAGAGATTCGAAGATGTAATTCCTAGATTGATTAAGATAATTGTAAATATAATAATATAAATTTCATGTTCATTGTTTACTTTAATATTAATATATCTCCCAGAACTTCGCCTATTGGTGTTGTGTTAGTTTCCAAATCCTGCTTAGTATAATCCAGCTTTTTAAGGATAAAAGTAAATTATTCAGATACAAATCATTGGTTGCACGTTACTATTGTTATTGTCATGTGTTATGTTATGCACTTTAGCTCTCAAATATGCATCCCTCTAATTCATGAAACATTGATTAGTTCCCCCCTGAAAATGTATGTATATAAAATAGAATGGAGGTGATAAGAAGATGTGACATTTGTACAGTAGAACTCGATTAGTACTTATTCTTCTCCAAAACGGGTAATCAATTCTTGCACTAATTGTATATGAAGAATATTCGGATAAGATGTACTTCGTAGTGCGTACAATTGAAATCGGGTATTTTTACACAGAATTATTTCGTCTCATCGTTTTATTTGCCTGAAAGTGTTGTAAAAATTGTTTTATTCTTAATTGCTATATTAAATAATCGGATATTTTATCTTATCTCATCGGGTTTTTGTCTTATCGATTTGTTTTTGTGTGAGGATTTGAACAATTGATAATTAGTTCAACTTATTTTGTCCTATAGTTTATTGTAGTTATTTTTTTAATACTGGAAAAGCACTCTCTAATTAAGGGCTAATAATATGCACCCGTCTTTATTGTCAATTGATGTAATCTGCTATCGTTCACCCACTCGTCTCCACTTGAGCGAAGTCGTAGCCATATTGAAGAATGGATGAATGGGATGAGTGTGTTAGTGATGCCACACAAATGTTTTCTGACACTATTTGGATTTGATCTCAGCATAATATAGTATGTGGAATTGTAGATAAATACATATAATTCAAGTTTCAATACTCAGATCAAATTTTCAAATTCATTGTAAATTAAATAATGGCATCAACATCTAAAAGGCGGAAAGTAGATCTTGAAAATCGCGTATTCAAGGAAAGTTGGACGGAGCAGTATTTTTTTTATCATGCAGGGAAGATTGCCCACCTGCCTTTTATGTGTTGTATTTCTTGCTGTGATAAAGGAGTCCAATTTGAAGCGACATTACGAGATGAAGCATCCGAGAAATTTCGATTTTATTACAGGTGCCGCGCGAAGGAATAAGATCGAATCCCTCCAAAGGTCTTTAACTGAGCAACAGAGTGAAATTTTACAGCATACTTCTGAGTTAAAAAATACTACACGTGCTAGTTTCGCTGTTAGCGAACTCATTGGGAAACGCATGAAACCTTTCACTGATGGTGAATTTGTGAAGGAGTGTCTTCTAAATGTGGTTGATATTATATGTCCAGAAAAAAGAGATCTTTTTGGTAAGATTAGTCTGTCTGCAAGAACCGTTACCCGAAGAATTGAAGATTTGTCTTCAGATGTCAGAACAACATTATAAGAGCATGCTCAACAATTTGAATTATATGCAATTGCACTTGATGAGAACACTGATGCAACTGATATTGCTCAGGTTGCAATTTTTGTGAGTGGAATCAATGTAACATTTGACATTACAGAAGAATTGGCAAGTTTGGTTTCACTAAAGGATACCACTACTGGTGAGAATATATTCCAAGGAATCATGAGTGTCGTAGGTAGCCTGGGCTTAAATCTAAGTAATATTTGTGGGGTAACGACAGATGGTGCTCCAGCTATGATCGGAAAGGTGAAGAGAGCAGTTTCTTTGATAGAAAAAGAAATGAGAAATGCTGGCATTGAAAGAAACTGGTAAAAACACATTGTATAATCCATCTCGAAGCCTTGTGCGCAAAATCTCTGAAGATGCAGGAAGTAATGAGGGTAGTCATAAAAATTGTGAACTTTGTGTGTGCAAGAGGATTATATCATCGTCAATTTCAGCATATGTTAGAAGAGATAGACAGCAAATATGGCGATTTGTTATATTATTGCGAAGTGCGCTGGTTAAGTAAAGGTGCAATGTTGCAAAGAGTTTACCAGTTGAGAGCTGAATTGACGAATTTTTTGAGGAAAAAGGGATGGAAGTTCCAGAGCTCAGTGATGCGAAATGGATGACTGATTTTGCCTTTCTGGTGGATATCACTAATCATTTAAATATGCTAAATTTGAAATACAAGGAATGAACCAGTTCATCAATGTCCTCTATGAACACATTTATGCATTTGAAGTTAAGTTACAACTATGGGAGCTTCAATTGAAAGAGAGTAATTGTATTCATTTTCCTATACTTCGTTCACACCAGCCATATGATGTTTCTTGTTACGCTGAATTCATATCTGATCTCAAAGATCAGTTTAACACTCGATTCGCAGATATGGATAAGCATCGTAAGTATTTTAGCTACTTTGCCGCCGTATTTGATGTTGAAATATGTGACGCCCCAGAAAATTTACAAATGGAACTGATTGAGCTCCAAAGTTCGAGTGAGCTCAGATCAAGATTTCGAGATGTACCTTTACTCGAATTCTATCAACATTATATAACTCCTCAAAGATTTCCTTCACTATGAAACATGCAAAGTAAGTTGCAGTTCTCTTCGGGAGTAGATACGTTTGTGAACAACTCTTCTAGAAGATGAAATACGTAAAAAGCAGTTGTGAATACAGTTAAGCGAAAATCACCTAGACAGTGTGCTACGATTGGCAACCTCTAACCTAAAACCACACATAGAGGCGCTATCTAAAGTAGGGCAGCATCATCCATCACATTAACATTAACATTAATATTTCTGTACGTCTAATTTTACAATGCAAAATATATATCATAACAAATGGATATTCTAAATCTCATCACGTAATACTTGTCTATTAATGGTACCGTGACCTACGTTATAATAAGGCCTGTTCACTAGTGCGATTTTTGGACCATGGATGTCGTTTAACTCCATTAAATTTTATTTCAAATAATCATGTATTTGATGTTATTCACCTAAATCGTGAACTTCAAAATTGTTCTTAAGCGATTTTGAAGACCATGGATGCATTTAAGTCCTTATTTTTACAATAAATATTATAGTTAGAGAAAATTAACTAAAATGTGAATCCATGAGATAAAATATTATTGGGTTTAATACTAAGCATATTTCAAATAGTGAGTGCCTGATAATAGTACAAAATAATAAATGATACGTATATTAAAGTGGTATGTGATAAGTTAATTAGGCTTCAATTTCTTTAATTTTCGAGTATTTTCGACACACGGTTTCAAGGGTAGCTGGGAATTCATGTCTTAATCTTATTTGATATAAGACAGTTTGAAGTAGCAGTCAATAGTTTAGCTAATACATCTCACATGAGTGTACCACATTCGTCACACATCACTCTCCATACTTCAGCTTGTTCATCTTCTATAAGACTTGTTGTTAACTGTATCAGGATACTTCTAGAAGGACCGGTTATAAAGTTATTGAATATGCTTGGTTGACTCTCGATAGAAGAGAATACTTTCCATAGCGTAATAATTGCGTCTATGACATCACTACTTGGCCATTTTAGTGAGCCTCGGTCGATTATCTGAATTAATCGATATTCAGAATCTGAAGGTTCTTCAATTTCCATTTCTTTGTTTTCAGTGAGGAATAAGAGACATGATTGACATTTAGTAGAATGTTTGTAATAGGCATGCACTGAGTAGCCTGCTATAAAGGAGAGTGATTGGAGTATTTGCTTGTTTAATTATATCCCTGAATATCCCTGAATCGCCGAGAGATACATCTCCAAGCTGAAAGACGCATGGGAGTCTTGGTCACAAGAGGATGAGCACGATTCTAAGAAGTTCTTAAGTGATATGCTATCTTCTGCAGGCTTTTTCGAAAATAATTTGAGTATGCTGGACAACTTTATTCTCCGTTCTGTTTCAAGGACCTGGCAATAGCTAATGTGGTATTGTGCTCCTGACATCATCCTATACAAGCCAAAATGATGCTCAAGTGGATCATTTTGCAAGAACGAAGAAAGGACGTACGAATAGCCACAATTTCCAGTCAGATGGTTTACAATGCACGGGAGTGCAATACAAGAGTGACGGAAACTTGTAAAGGTTTGAGGACTTAATTTACTTCTTTTGTCAGGCATGACTCGCCAACATTCAGCCCAATCAACTACACGTTGAAGGAACATAAATCTGGTATCATTGTAGGTAAGTGGAACTGAAAATTCATCTTTGTGAAGGATACCCTTGTTCGGAGTATTGATGTTGAATATCTTCCAAACATTACAAATAATGGTAATAAAGTCTGCAGTCTGTGAATTTGTAGAAGTGTGGTATCGCGATTGGTAGCTAACGTTTAATGCAGCGGCTGTAGATTCATCAAATATCCTTAAAGCTAAAGAAACATTTTGTCGTTCTAAAGTGGAAGGCCAACAAGCTTTAGAGGTTAATCTTGGAGCTAATTTAGCAACAGAGTGTTGGTCACTTTTATATAATTTGCGAATTTCTTCGAAAACTGCAGTGCTCGCAACTTGTATGTTCTCAAAATCTGGATAAGTGAATGTTTTATTATAATCTATTTGGTTTAGCCAGTTATTACGTATCGATTTGATTATATGAACGAAGTCAAAAAGCAAAAACAATGGCCGGTTTGAGTCCATAGGGTGAGGAACAATATGCTCTAGAAGTCGGCTGGGAGAAAATAACTTGAAAATGTTAACGTTCATCGGGTAATTATCAGTACATAAAACGTGTACAGAGAGTCCACATGCTTCAACATCACGAATAACATCTTTGATGATAGGAAAGAGTACCTCAGCAGATGAGCTGGAACAGGGCAGTAAACGGACAATACTGGACCATCGTTTGGACAAACTTGATATCATGAAGGCAAAAACGGTTTTTGCAGGATCAGTAGGATTCAAAGAAGATCTAATTATCTTACCTCCTTTGTATGTAAATGTGGATTTTACATGAATTTCATCCATCTGAATCACTTCATTTCGTTCCCATTTGTTAAACTGAGTGACTGATTGTTTGAGATTGTTGGTAAACTCAGAATCCAAACCAAAATTGGAATATAAGCGCTTTAGAGTAGAAAGGTGCGGCAATGATAGACAGTCCAGGGATTGAAGATATCTATAACAAACTGGCGAGATAAGCTGGCATTTGAGGGACAAGACAAGAGTTTCGATGTTGTATCACCTCATAGTTTTCGCGATCAAAGCGTTATCCAATTGGCATAGAATAAACTGAAGACTTGATAATAGAGGCTGTTGGTTTCCAGATTCTTCTCCAGTTGAAAGGGAGTCAATAGCTTTATGAATTCTTCCGGTTGCTTCTCTGACATGGTGTTGGAATGTTTCAGGAGAATTAGTAGGGGCAGAATGGTTTTCAATTTCTTTAAGCAAATCGTTAAGTTGACGAATATCATTTATCTGAGTGAGACAAAGAGGAACGCGTATACCTTCGTAGAAACCCATAGTATGTAATGTTTCGGTAATAGTTAACGAGCATCTAATTGGAATCAAACTGTTATTCGTTATAGAAGGTTTGAGTAAATTAAAGGAATTATCATCAGAAGACCAAACTAACCAATGATGGCAAACCCGAGTGCTTCGTTTTGGATACCAAGTCTTCCAGTGTGGTAATCTGAAAAAGTTCTTTGTCTTGGTTATACTGTAATAGACTCTCATTTATTGCAGTATCAATCAAATGCTGTTCTCTCAGAGATCTATCAAATCTCGGAGGTATGGTGTCAGATGACGAAGAGAGATGAAGTGGACATCCAGGTAGAAATCTTGGCACTGCATCCTTCTGCAATTTAGGCTTAGCTGGCACTTCTAAGTATGTTCCATCTGGTTGATGGATAGAAAAACTGGTCTGAATTTCTTCGTCGAGGAAATGTTTTGAGCACACAAACACATTCTTTAAGTCTCTGATACCTTCTCTACAGAGCGCTCGATGCCAACGATTGACAAGATCAGGTGGACCATTTGGCAACTTAAAGACTGGAGTATAAGGTTCTCCTGCGTAATTACTCCGACATCCGGGGGCAGAACACCTGTTGGGCATGACAAGCTAATTGAAAGTATGAAAAGGAGAAATCGAGAGGTAGATTAAAGAAATGCACATAACTGATAGAACAGGGTGGAGAGCGGCATTACAGAGATAAAAGCTAAGTTGTCTAAACAACTTAGGATAAAAGTACAAGAGGACAAGGTACAACGGGTGGTGAGTACGTAAATGTATTGTTTCAATAAATTGATTGTAACAAAAAGGTTGATTCATAAATTAATATAAATATTATGGGTTTCTAAGAAATACTTTTTACAAGCCTTCAACGACATCCATGGTCTTTAAAATCGCTTAAGAACAATTTTTGAGTTCACGATTTGGGTGAATAACATCAAATACATGATTATTTGAAGTAAAATTTAATGGACTTAAACGACATCCATGGTCCAAAAAATCGCACTAGTGAACAGGCCTTATTATAACGTAGGTCACGATGGTACTTAATCAATCGATTAATTACTAAAATCTAAACGATTTTTCGAAGGCATCCCATCTGGCCCGCAGTCTTATGCAATTGGTCTATTTTGGCCCGTTGGCGGGGAGGTTTGCCGGCCCTTGTCGTTGATGATCGATAAACCCTTTAGCTTAATTACAATGTCGGACAATTATCTTCTAATTGTGGTATATGTAAACAAAACGAATACATTATTGTTGCTGTATGAATATTTCATCCCTAAATTCCCCAAACATCTTTTTAAATTTTCTTTTTATGGCCTCACGTTACAACTACTAAAAATCGTCCAGCCCTAATTTTTGAGGATTATTTATATGGATTCGACACATCAAATGCAAGCTATACGAAAAAGAGATGGTGGTGTCGTGCTCAAGATAGCTATGAAAGTTTGTATTCGGATATTGATCTAGATATTCAAACATTGAGTTGTGTGCTACTCACACAGACCATTGTTTTCCGAACCCTGAGAAGAGAAGTTGAGGGAGTTATTTCTGATCTTAAGATGAAAGTACGAACTCAAGTAAGACCAATTACTGTATAATATGATGAATCTGCACCTATACTTTCACAAAATCTTAATGCTACTTCCGGATTCAATCTGTTCAAACAAATTGACTCTTCACCATACCGTGAAAGGCTTAGTTTTTTCCCCACACTTCCCATCTCGCGAACGGGGTTAGTTATACCCAATCATCTACAAAAGACAGTTGCAGGATGTAATTTTCTTATTTTTCTTCAACTAATATCGATTTAATCATTTTCAGCACAGAAGCAAACATTCGAAAGCTATCTATCAAGTCTCATTGGTGTGTGATGGGACTTTTAAGAGTGTACCCATGGCCTACTTAATTTACGACAATATTTGTCAACGAGAAGGCTATAAAACGGTGAGGAAATTTGTAATTTCCGTTTTTGGGTAAATGATACTTTAGATAACCAGTATTATGGTTAATATAGGGGGTATAGTGGTATTGCGAATCCAAAGGGACCATTTTTGAGATTCCTACATTTGTATTAACCAAAGTAGGCGCCATTTAATGATGATGTCAGAAATAATTACCAAAAATAGAATTTTTTCGAACCGAAATACAGTAACTTTCCATTGATACATTATAGTGTTTTTAGATAAAAGAATAGAAAAATAATACTTTTCATATTTTCAAAGATTTTGACTTTCCGAAATTTCAAATTATTCTTAATCAACGACACATATAAAATGCATTTTCTAAGCAAATTTGCATTTTTGCTTCCACACAAGAAATTCACCCATATTTCCTGCTTTTTCTAGTCATTCATATTAAATATCATATTCTACAAGTGTTTTCCATTTTGATGGTGTGAATTTAGGTCTCAAATTCTATATTTAGTGTCCTTGTCACGTCATCTTTAAATGGCGCCTAAATTGGTTAACCACCAATGTTGGAACCCAAAAAATGGCTCTGTTGGATTCGCCTACTACAATACCTTCTTTTCAAGCATAATTAGTTGTTATGCAATGTATAATTTATCCGAGAACGGGAATTTAAACTGACGTCTTCGTTCTATAGCCTTCTAACTGACAAATATTCCCGTATATTAAGTAGGTCATAGTGCCGTAATATACACACTCAGCCTTTCTCCATTCATGCCTTCGAGGGCGACAAACTCATTCCACTACTTATGAAGACAACAGGCCTCTTCAGGAAGATTTAAAGTGTGAAAATACTATCCCAATGGATCAAATATATTTTAATGACCAATAAGTTTTTGAGTTTTCAAATTCACTGAAATTGTATCGTGTACGTGTATACCCAAAAATTTCTTGTGTACGCGTACAAGAACGCATATAAACTGATTTCTCTATTATTCTGCTACATACATAGATATATATACATTTGAGTAATTAAAAAAAACTAATTTTGAAAGGTTGATGCCTCACCCCAAACAAAGTTTCCTTTATGTGGTGATGAATTACAGTGCAGATTTAGTGCAAATCGGAGATATTTTAGTGTTCTCGCAATACAATACATGATCTACACTGAACACCCATGTAAAAGTCTTATAATCCTGGTTTGGGCCATTTTCGTTACTTAATGACTATCTAGAACATAGTGGGTGAGAAATCGAGTTATCTGGGGGTGGATTCATGTCTGACGTTTTTTAAGATATCGTCGATGCTTAGTTATACATGCTTCATAGAGGCTGCACTTTCAGAAAACACTTCCCTCTCCATATCTAAAGGCTATGCATTTTATCCAATCAAATCCACCCTAAGATTACCCGAATAGTTACTCAATATGTTCTAGATTGTCATCTAGTAACCAAGATTGACCTAAATGGGGACTATAGTATTTTTTCTATGGGGTATTCAGTGTAGATCTTATAGTATGTTGCGGTACTCCTAAATTAACTCTGATTTTATTCAAATTTGCACTGGAATTCATCAACATATGAAGGAAACTTTTTATGGGGTGAGGCATTAACTTTCTAAATGTGTTTTTTAAATCATCCTGATTTATATACAGTAACCGAGCATAATTCTTTCAGGACAAATAAAATTACAGTTACATATCCTGGCTATACAGCGATTATTCGAAATTCCATACTAGAATATACATTAAAGAATTATATAACTGTTTGGTTACAATATTCTGACTATAGCCATGAAAATTTCATAATTAGATATTTTATGTTCATACTTTGCTCATTAAATAAATAATGAGCTAATTACATTTTCATTTCAAAATTGCACAAAGCACAAATGGGATGGAAACATAGCATATTTGAATTTTAGGGGACTGTGTAACCCCAGCATGAAAATTTCGAAAGTTTACAGCAATATTTTGACGAATTAGCATTTTAATATTTGTGCCACAAATGGCACTTAAAAATGTATGTACACCATTTCATATGTGCTAAAAATGCTACAATAATCGAGATATTTCCAACTATACAAATATTTGCAAGTCAGCTTATAGAATCTCAGATGATTCTATACTGTATTCCATTCTGGTGTCAATATTCAGTAATGTGCAACTTTTGCCCCATGTGTCATAAATATTAAATGCTAATATGTCAACGAAATATGCTCTACACAATTCGAAATATATATAATGGGGTTAACACAGATCTGTAGAACTCAAATATGTATCAGAATTGTTCCATCTCATTTGATTTTTGTGCAATTATGAATTGAATAAGTAATTAGGTAATGGCTATCAAATATCTAATTATTAAAATTTTCAGGGATCTAGTCAGGATAATCTTAACACAGTCATATAGTTATTCCAGGTATATTATCATATGGATATTCAAAATTTAGCCGTATTGTTAGGATATGTGATTGTACATTTGGTTGTGTTAAACTACTTATCTCGGTTAGTCTATATTTATAATTATGCCCTTCTATTTTAAGATTCTGCGAGGGCATCACGGGCTGATATTGTCTGTCAAATCTGTCTCTAATGTAGACATGCCAAGAAATATACAAGACATTTATACTATCGTATAAGAAAAGGTGAGGTTTCTCTGGATGATATTTCTGAAATTATGTTTCAGAGAGTGGATTTACAGGTTAGATTCTCGTGATATATATTCCTTTTGAAAACTGGAATTCGCCTCAAGGTTGAGCGATGCAGGGCTGTTGTTTTTGATTTACACAAACATTTGACGCAGGTACATTGTCTTGTAACCTCTGATCCTGCATATGTCAATGTTTTGCAAATTCTGAAATTGTACAGAGACAAGTGTTTTTAAAATACAGGAAGAAAGTTTCATCATATAGCGATTTGAATCGAATAGTTAGATTAACAACCGATCTAGTCAATCATATTACTAAGTCTTCTACAAATTGTTATTCCGATAGAGTGCATACCGATATTGATGTGCTAAATATCGATGCAGACTCCACTTCCTTTTATTTTGCTCCAGGTGTTGATGATGTTTCCCAAGATGCATCTTTCAGCAATTTCTTTGTCCAACAGGACATCAACAAAAACTATTTATCAGAATTTTTAGATGTCATTACAGCTTGTCGTCAATACTAATCGATATTCATGGTGGCTTTAGATCCTGGCTAACTTAATCCATTTCTGTTGGGGGAAGAATCCTTTTTCGAGATTTCAAAATTGAATGAACACTTTAAGTTTGAGCTGAAATCCCAAAGTCTCCCTCTACATTGTCTTCAAGACTATTATCCTTATCCCGCTTTGTGTAATTAAGTATTCAGGCCTCACATACCTCCTCTCTCTAGTGGTAATGATTTTGATGAAGTCGTATCTAACATCAAAGGCAAAATACTCTCAATTGAACAATTCAAAAACGGCGACAACAATCCATTGTGGCCCAAATCCGTAAAAGTATACATGTACTGTAAAAGCTCCCAAAGAATGGGGCAGCTGCGGGAGGAATATAAATTTGATCATTTTCACATAGTTTGAGGATTCCACACAATATTTGCTAACAGAGAAATGATTACATATGAGGGATTTCTTAATCACCGAATTAACTATTCCAAATGGCGTCCGACCTTGGTGTTGTAAGCGGCGGTATCTTTGAGGAAATACTTACAGCTGAAACTGAAATAACTAGGGAGGGATACAATAAAGTTATGTTCTCGAAACGCAAGACTAGATATACATATGCACTACATTATTCATTTAACATGTGATTTACAGCGCTTAAAACTTTTGTTTGCAAAGTTCTCCAACTACTTCCTTAAAATATTCTTAATCCCCAAAAGATTATCACCCCAATTCAATGTCTTATACTAGGTTACAATCCCATCCTCTGGAGTGACGCGTATTTTGAGAGTTCATCTATCTTTAATTGTGATTTCATATCTGGATCGATTACCGACTTCAGAAAGGCTGCCACTACACTAACTGTAAAGTACGACCCTGATTATAAGATGTCAGGATGTCTTTATTCTTGGACATAGTAGAACAGAGAGATTAGAATATTATCAGAATAATCTTTCGCTTCTAGGAATTCCGACCTATTCGACACAAAATTTGTCTAATCCTCTTGACTCTAATTTTAACTCAAGTACTTTCCAACCTTTTCCTCTCGAAATCAATCTTTCTCCACTATACATTCAAGCAAATCTCTCCTTTTATTGCCTGAAACTACGAAAACACATTACAATTGTCGAATACTTTTTCAACTTCCGATGCAGAATATTCAGATTACATTCTATCTACTTCTGGATTAGTCAATCCACTTGTGAAGTACGAAAACAATTGATATTCCAATATCCCGATTTCCTAATTCTTCTAAACCACTATCAGGTTATTGTTGTATATGCATTCCAAACTCAAGCAGCCTTAAAATGAGAATTTGTATTGGAAGATTTTTACAATAAGCACACGTAGAAATCTCTTCAAAATCCTCTCTATTGATTGTTCTATGGACTAAAACCTTGGGCCAGCTGGGACTTCTTGTTCCATGGCCATAATATATACGAGGGACACAAAATGAAATCTTTCTACATTTCATCAGATCTTTTCTGATATTATTCATCAGTTTAGATCAGGGATTTCTATAAATAAGAAGTGTGGTTGGGATATTGCAAATGATTCAGTTGACTGTATACCTGTACTTACAGGCCTTAGACAACATTTTTCGAATAAAATAATTTATAGACCATTTTAAGCATGATAGAACACTAAAAACACTCCATCTTCAGTTCAAACACGAAAAGAATTTGAGCGTTACCTCAAATCATCTTATGTAATGAAACGGTTGACAATGTTATTCAGACGATATAATCAAAAGAATAAATGAAGGTTCGTGCCGTGGTAGATCCAGACTATCAATTTTGAGCCATGAGATTTATTTATCGTTTCTATTCCCAAGCTTTGTTCTTTTTTCTTTAGTTTTTGAATCCTACTATTACAGAATTTTCGTAAATACATAAACATTACAATTTTCCACAATTTTGTCACTTTATTGAATTATTTTCTCCATGGCAACCTTAGGATAGCAATCATTAGGATTCATAATCTTGATAACGTATTCCAATATCTTTATTTTACTCTCTTGTTATCACTCATATCTGTACAATTTTATTTACAGTTGTCCTAGTTATATATGCCTCAAATTGTGGGGTCCTTATGAAAAGCAAATCAAATATTTAGAAAGTAGCTCACTATTCAATTGTGGTGTTAAGCGGACTCTTCCATAAATCGACTAGAAATTGTGATTTAGTGAACTAATTGTTTCGTTTTCTAACCCAACGCGTTTTAGGAAGCGTAAATACCAGAATCTTGCTTTGAGTCCTAGAATTGAGAATTCTACAAGACATCACCAAATGTGTATCAATTTGATTAATCACTTTTATATTTACAAACGTAGCGAGAAGGTTGGATGATGAGCTCACTAATAATTTGCCTAAATACCTTTTGATGTGCTCAAGTATTTTCTTATGAGAATTGATGAGCATCATAATAACTCATCTATTTTGATGAGATATTCTAGTTGGAAAAAGTGCACTAATTTCAACCATGTAGGCTATCGTAATAAACCAAATTGAAAAAAACATTTCTCTTTACACCATTTTGCTTATCAAAATGAATATATTTTAACCAATGTTGTAACCCAATAGTTCTATATTGTGTCCAACCCCAAAAGTTAACGTTTATTTTATAACCGAATGTCTGAATTAAGTTTTCTGCAGATCTATATCGAATAATTTCAGTATACGTTAAGGCAACTATTCATGAATAATGACACTCGGTTCCAGCTGTTTCAACTTTCATTCTCACCAGATACTGTATAAACAGTGAAACATAACTGCTAGCTCGAACAGTAATCCTATTAAGTATTCAGCAATTTTGATTATGGCCATCCAAAGTTTTGTATAAATTCCTGAAATATTCTCTTACATCATAGTTAGAACATAGTGTCTAATTTTATTGTTTTTATATATCTCAAAAATCCTATAAAATTTGGTTGACAAAATATTGCTTTCCCCAAATTTCATACTGTTTTTCTTGAGATCTAAACGATATCTCAAAAAATTTCTGAAATAGGTTTCAAAATGTCTTGACCTACCAGCTAATTGGGATAATCTTTACTAACCAGATTTTAGGCTCTGACAGAGGTTAATTAGACTGCAAAAAATTTAACAATAGTTCCTATTTCGTAAAATTATTGAAATACCAATTGATTAAACATGTAACTATATTTCTGAATTGAAATTAAAGTAGTAAGTACCTATGTGGCCACTATATTGAGTCGTTTTATTGTTTGATGTGGATATACTCCAATATATCAAATTAATAAGAATACAAGAGGGTGCCTTCAGCGAACACGAAGTGTTCGCAAGCCACGTAGCCTAATTTAGCGACCCTGGCTTGTATGATAAATGTATGATAAATGTATGACACTCATATTTGACGGTGAAAGCCATTTGGGACTTTGAATTGATAAATGTATGAACGGTTTGAAAGAATGTTGCTATATTTTCTAAAGTCCTTGGGCTGAAATCGAATTACGAATACACATAACTATGACCAAACAAAATAAAAATAATGATGTCATACATCGTTATGATTAATTGACTATTATCACCACAATCATTTATATTAATGTAACAGTATACAGTGGAACCTCTAAAGTTGATTGGATAAACGGGTGTGTCTGGAACAACACAGTCCAAATGAACTTATTTAAAGTGGGTTTTGTCAGGAGTGGAGTTTGGGGTGGCCTGCTAACTATTAAAGCGCAGTTAATCTATATACATTTTCTGCCTGACCAAAAGTATTGGGACATTGTATAAGCCAATAATACGTTGAAAGTTTCTATGCAATTGCAGAGAGTAGAACTCTGGTATACAAGGAGATTTTGGCATGGCTCGGACAGGTTCGAGTGTTGGACGAAAATTCACACCTATGATAATATTATGACGTCATTGTCAACTTCTCGAAGTTCTAAAATCACAATATTAACCACTGCTCAGCAAGTATCATGATAAAAGTTGGGAATTTGAATCACAAGTACCTCTCAATGTGCCAGTCTCCTAATTTCACGATTATGACTGAAAGCTAACTCAACATGGGTTTGTTACGTCAACATGACAGTAGAAAATTTCAATATTTCCAAATTTCGAAAAATTCTAAAATTTCTTAGTACCCGAGGAACGAAGTGCCGAGATTACTAACCAAAAGTGACATAGCATCTCCATTGCCCACGAAATGCCACTGAATGTAATTTGGATGGACTATGGATAATAATATCCTAAAATTTCTGCTATATTTATCCCTGAGGCATGAAGTCTCTACTTTATTCCGTCACGTAGCGACCAAATGCACAATAAAATTTATCTGTTCGATATTTAATTTACTCTTATGTACTAAGCCGTTGCGCAGAGGCTAGTTTTGAATGAAAATGTATACAAACATTTTAGAAATTCTCTAAGCTGTAGAACCTGCTGAGTTGGGGCCTTTCAAGTTAGAGTGCATCACAAAATGGTATGGAGTAAGACTGAAAGACTCTTTCGAAAACGAAAGCCAAATTAATCTCCCAAAGTGGTTCAGAATTACAACGGATTCTCTTTCCCAAATATAGGGACATAATCTATCACTGTATGTTACGTGAAATAAGTGCCCCATTTGATAGATAAAGGGACAATATCTCACTGTACACTACTCAATATTTGCGAAATGGTTGGTACTACGTGGACCGGTCGATTTGACTGCATTCACAACTAATATGTATTAGTGTGATAAATCCGGAAATTTTATTACTGGAAGAATCTTTTGAGAAAACATTATTTTGTATTTACATGAAATCTGTCGGACACTTTTCCCCTACTTACCATATGCCCCATACTCCAAATTTATAATTTGTTTACTATTTTTGTTGCTTATTATTATCACCATAATTCGGCTCTAATATAAATAGGGATATAGAATAACATATATCATATGTAGTTGTGTTGCTGTGGCTTAGTGGAATTATTATCACACAAATATAACGAGATGTCATTACGAGTACTTAGTATAATTGACCTAACATCTGGATATTACTTGTACTAAATCAATGCTAACATAGTCTAATGTAGCAATGTGTTTGTATTTTATACTTGAACAAGGTACACTGAGTGTTGTGACTTGTAGTATTCCGAATCCTCAAATCATCATGCTCTTCATTTTCATTAATTCTGCAGTTTATTTAAATATCAGATAACTGAATCTAGTATTTAGAAATTTTCAATCATTTTATGGACGACAGTTCAGATTCGGGTATCAATCGGTCTGACTTATCGATGCAGATCAAACTGCTACAGATGATAAATTAGTCTGACAGCTAATTATTCTTATCCTTACCTTCTCAGGGATCTCTCAAGAATATTTTCACAATCTGACTTGCGAACTGATGGAAAGCCAAGATAATCTCAGATCACATGTATGCTCTCCACGTTGCCTAGTGGAAAATTCGGCAATCGATTGAGAGTATATAACCCGAATACAAGACGATCGTGAGCTTATCCGATTCTTCGTAAGGAAGATACCTTCACGAATCTCATCTAGATAACTTAGTATGCCATTAGATAATAGATTTAGTAATTTATCCGATTTTTTGAAAATACTTTTTCCTTAATATCTAGGTTGATCCGATCTTTGTCATACTAGATTCTCTACTGAAAATGAGAAATTAAATGTACCGGGAAAATTCTCCCTCTAAAATATAAATCCTAGTAGATAGTAACTTTATGGCTGTTCACTTAGCTTATCAGTGGTTAGGATAACTTTGTTAAATACAAACTGGAAATCTCGTCAAAATCTTAGGAGGTTGATGTTTTCCCCACTTTGGCGAATTCGATAAATTTGAACAATTGTAAATCAAATTGACTAAAACTTAGTGTTTTCATTATTACTAGCGCTCCGCCACAGCTTAGTGCTCCAGGAACCTTAAATAATAGTTATATAGCGAAATTTTATAAGGTTGCTGGAGTACAGTAACTCTATCATTTTTGCATTTTTAGGTAAGAGACGTTGACCAGGTACTCATGAAAGGGAAAAAAATTGTTTTATCTGAAGGATTGTTACATACAGCTGTAAAATGGTATCATGATCAATTGAATCATACTAAGTCCAATACGCTCTCAAAAACATTATTATCCCATTGTTATTTTTGGGGTATAGAGAAAACTACCATAAATGACCTATTTTTATAATGAAGTGCATGTTTGGTCTCTGAATTTTCTACTTCCTAAACCAACTCATTTTAACCAGATTAAATCATTTGAAGTTTTTGACAGAATTCAAATTGATCTAACTCAAAAGCATTTAGTGATCATGAAGATATTCTTTCCAGAAGAGGTTACAAATTGGCCTTAACTGTAATTGATTGTTGTTCAGTAAATGCGCATATGTCTACCCACTCAAATCTAAAGATACACATCGAATTGTTGAGCTCCTTTTGCAACTGTTCTTAAGTGAAGTGATTCTCATAATTCTACAGAGTAACAAAGGTGGTGAATACATTCTAACTTGATCCGAAATTTAGTACCAAAACTTCGTTTAAAATTGCTTACTGGTTCGCCTTACTCTAAGGCAACTCATGGTCAAACGGAGCTTTTAATAAAACATTTAAAAATTATTATGGAAGGAAATTCAGATAGAATTATCTAAGAAGAATTTCCAAATGATTGAAGATTGGGCAAACGTGTTAATTCCAAGAATATTAATTGCTATATACATAAAGCACACATATGATTTCCTCGGACTCCATGGGACTTGTATAAAACAGAACAGAACTTCACCTAATCCTAAAGCTAGCTTAAGCTTAGGACCGATCACTTCTCAAGAAATAGAAATGTACCATGTTCCCTAACTCATAATTGAGATCATTGGATACACACATTTATCTTTAGGATTTAATGAATAGCCTTAGAAAACCACGTACACTGATAGAGTCAGAAAATTTGGAGAAATGTTTTCAAGATACTGCTTACTTTTGTGCTAAGGATGATTCTACATCGATCGAAGTAGAAAGTAATATTGAACATTTTTGCGAATCTTTGGGAAAAGCTAAGAAATATTCATTTCCTAAAGTTCTTAACAATATAACAAATGCACAGACTGAAATGAAGAGATGTTATGATTCTAAGTTAAACAAAAGATCTCTCGTGCAACTTAATATTGGGGATCTAGTCTTAATCAGGAATAGTAGAAAAGAAGATGCAACCTTGTACAGGTATAGAAAATCCTTGTATAGGCCCTGCTGAAGTTGTTAAGGTAAAACTTCATACTGTACTTGTCCGTAATAATAACAAAATTCAACGAATAAAAGGCAAGTTCGTTAGAAAAGTTGTAGCATCGAGTGTTCAAAAGTTAAAAAGTCCCCTCATAAAAGTCTCTCGGAGAACTCCGCTTTAGATGTGGGAGTTCAGGACAGCTTAAATCAACTTTGTGTTTTATGGAATGGAATGTACGATGGCAAGAAATTGGTCAATACTTGTAGTGTAGACAACTATACAAGACTTATTACGTCAAATGGCGTCGGTTCTGCGAAGACTAGAATACTTCCACATTGAAATTGAAGGAAACTAGCTCTGCTTATTCTGCTAATTCAGTAAAAAATGTTTGACGAACTACGTTTCTGGATTTCAAAAGAAATAAAACTCGCTTCTAATTCCGAGATCTTAATTTCCATAGTTGAGAATTTGATTTTGTGACATTGATGCTCCATCTTAATCTTTCGAGTAATAGATACATCTCTTTATTTCAATGCTGGGACTGCTACGGATCCTTCACACCCGAACAGATTCGAATTCTCTTACAAAATTTGATTCAAATTGCCAAACGCTATTGACTATAAATCAAAAGTGCGATAATATTATGCAACTAGGAGGACGAGACAATAGGAAACTAAATGGAAGTTTTCAGAAATTAACCCCATTGCTCGTTTTAGAAACGGGATATCTAGAAACTTCTTCAACTCTAGAAAGCACGATCGAAACAATCTTATCAATCATACAAAAGGATGAACTAATTACATACAGATTGCTTGGATACATTCTACTGCAGGAGTTCATTTCAGTCTTAAAACTTACATGAAGGGAACGTTTATCGTTATGATGGAATGGAGGATCTATAGATAACTGGCAGCAATACTCGTCAAAAAATCTATTGGAGAATTGTAAAGTATTGTACAAGCAACACGTTACAATTCTCCAATCAATGCTAATGTCAATTTTATTATTTACCTATTAGATAACAAACACTAAAGTTGTATTAGAGTACGTATATTGTAACATCATCAGTGTGTTACATCATTTATCGGTTTCACAAAATTTTGCATCAATGCTATCTTAGTTAGCTAGATTTTATACTAGTAGGATCTAGTAAGGAGAACAGGGATATTGTAGGTTGATTCCAAATATTCTGAAGTTTCTCCATTATAAATTCAATAGTCTCCGCTTAATAGAGCCACTGGTTAATCTTCCACTTGGCCAGGAACAGAACCATGTAAACAGTGTTTAATACCTCTGGTTAATCGAGTCAATACCTTTATTCCGCTTAAGCCGGCCAAAATGTCCCTTAATTACCTAAGTTAGGGGTCTTCAACCTGTGGCTCGCGATCATAAAGCGTGCGACGCGCGGGATAATTCTTGTTTTTGTTTCTTTTGTCTTCACTTTGTTAATTTTGAAATTTGTATATTTTATTCAACAGATATTGTGAAATACTTAAGTATTAGCACTTTTTTGTTTCTCAATTCTGGAAACCTTGATGGTTTTTAAAGTGTATAGAAGACCTTTGTTGTCTGTCTTCAGTCAATATTCAAATACAAACAAAAGTATAAATCAGAAGTATTTGGCAATATACAATTTCATTTTCGGATTTCAAATACTCTCCAAATACATATTTTTTATTATTCATTAAGTATTTACGTATCCACTATGGCTGCTTCTACGTCGAAAAAGCGGAAGATACAAGAAGAAAATCGGTCATTCAAGATAGAATGGGAAATAAATTATTTTTTCGTGGAGGACAGTGGCAAGTTCATTTGCCTAATATGCCGTGAAACAATAGTTTCCACTAAAAAAGGAAACTTTGAAAGGCATTACAATACCAAACACTAATCAAATTTTGTGGGAATTCTTAGGGAATCACGAAAGACTAAACTAGACAATCTTAAAAGAAACTTGAAGAGTGAACAATCAATCTTTTCTAAAAATGATAATTCGGTTAAGTCGATCCCAGCAGTTAGCTTTGCTATTAGTAATATAAGCGCGAAACGTATGAAACCATTTACGGATGGTGAATTTATAAAGGAATGCCTAAATGAATTCACTGATCAATGCTGTCCAGACAAAATCAACTAATACAGCATTTCTCCTTGAGCGCTACGATAGTAATGCGTCGAGTGGAATCAATTTCAAAAGATATTCATACACAACTATTGGAAAAGACAAGTTGTTTTAGTTTCTGTAGCTTGGCACTTGATGGAAGTAAAGATATTTGTGATTTTGAGCAATTGGCAATCTGGATAAGAGGCGTTGATGAAAATTTCAACATTACCGAGGAATTACTGTCTCTGCGTTCTACCATGGAAGAACTCGTGGCATTGATATTTTCGAAGAGTTTCTTAAGACTGTGTCCGAAAACAACATTCCTGCCTTAAATTTATCTGGCATTTCAACAGATGGAGCTCCATCAATGCTTGGTACAGGTACAGGGTTTAAAGGTCAAGTTCTACGATGGTTGACAGAAATATCAAAGTGTCATTGTATTATTCATCAAGAGGCCCTATGTGCGAAAACACTTGGACTGGAAAATGTTATGAAATTGATAGTAGACGTTGTAAATTTTATCAGATCCAAAGGAGTGAATCATAGAGAATCTAAAGAATTTTTGAAAGATCTCGTTTTAGATTACGGAGGTGTATTATATTTTACAAGTGTTAGGTGGCTGAGTAGAGGAGTAGTACTTAAAAGAGTTGGGAATTACGAGATGAAATATCAAGTTTCTTAGCCTCAAAGGGCAAGAAAGTTCCTGGATTAGCGAATTTTCCTTCCTTGTAGATATGACTACACACCTAAATATTCTAAATTCCACACTTCAGGGAAAGAACAAGTTGATTAATGAACTTTATGCCACAATTCGAAGTTTTGAGATGAAACTCGCTCTATTTAAGTTACAGCTTAAAATAACAATTTTTCTTACTTTCCAGCACTAAAGTCACAAGATAGTGCCAATGGAAACAAATATGCTGAAAATATTTCAAATCTCCAAAAAAACTTTGATACTCGATTTGGAGATTTTAGAAATCACCAACAAAGTTTCGAAATTTTTGCATAGCCTTTCAGTTTTGATCCGCAATATGCTCCATAGGAACTTCAACTTGAACTCGTAGACCTGCAGTCTAGCATAGATCTCAAGGCAGACTTCAAGGATGTTGGAGTAATTAGTTTCTATAAAACTCTTCCTTCAGATATTTATCCTGCTATTTTTAAACACGCAAGAAGGATAGCTAGTTTATTTGTAAGCACTTACACTTGCGAGGCATTATTCTCTAAAATGAAATTTATCAAGAACAAATATAGATCTAGTTTGACTGATGACCACCTCCAAGACGTTCTTCATACTTCATCGCCTGATATGAAACCTAATATAGATACCATCTTAATACAACTACAAAAACAGTACCAACCTTCACATTAATATGATAAAATACTCATAATAATACAGTACTATATAAAATATAGAATATATGATCCTTAACTTTTAATGCGGCTCACCAATCTACTACGAAACTAATATTTGGCTCTTAGAGGAAAAAGGTTGAAGACCCCTGACCTAAGTGATATGAACTCTATAAACAAAAAATGCTAAATCTTCCCCCTTTTGATATCCAAAGTTCGCAAAAATTAAAATCTACCCGGGACAAATATGTTACAAAGTGAAAGAACCCATAATAATACTTTACAAGATAAATTATCCCGAACAGATTTGTTAAATGAATATATCATGACAAATTAGTTCCGGCCGTTACCATTTTGTATCCCTAACAAATATGTCAAAACAGGCCTTATGTATAGTAGGCTATGATTATATATAATTAATTCATCAGCTGGTTCCTTGAATAACTGAACTGATGGGAAATGAACTAAATATTGCGGACTTTGGAACAAAACCAAATTCAATTTAGCTGCTTTATGCGCATTCATAATTAGGCGAAATATGTTTACAGATAGCATTCTATACACTAAGGCAATGGTGCTGATTAATGGACTTGGACCAGGGATTGGTAAGTCATTTCTAATTAAATAATGGAGATATATTATTTGCTATAAAATATAAACGGTACATTGTGGCCGAACATATATATTATTGATATTTGACATTACTCACAGTCTACATCTACAAACTATTTTCAGGCCAAAATGACGTTATCTGTTTGCCTAGTTAGCAAATA